>MU729397.1:12779-54121 GCA_026770625.1 Nicotiana glauca
ATATATATATATATATATATATATATATATATATATATATGCAGTCCAGGTATCATCGTAATAATGTGGTGTTTGTAATGCTAAGGTTCTTGTTATGGATATATACATTATGGTACTTTGTCGAGTTGTGGATGTGTTTTTAGGATGATTTTGGTGGTTCTCTGGCAGGTTGATAGGCCTAGTTACAAAGAAGACTCTGCCGAAATTTCTGAAAAATTTGGGAGTTAGTAAAAAATTTAGGGACTTGAGGAAGGTTAGAAAGAGATTCATTATGTTAAGTGTTTAAGTCGAACTCTACTCCTCATTCGAGGAAGAATGATCCTGGGGGGGGAGGGAGAATGTAAGACCCTAGAAAATTTTGCTAAGTAATTTAGGATTTCGTGGTGTCACATAGGCTAATTATAATATTTTGTGTACTACTAACATGAGGGTCATTAATTGGATTTGGTAAATAAGTGTATAAGTCTTATAATGTGTAATTTGGGGTATAATGGGAGGCCTAAGTCCAAGCCAAGTTGGAAAATTTTCATAATAGACTGAAGCTGTGAATGAGTGCTCTCAAGACCTTAATTTAGACAATCATATCTCGAGTTATATAAGGATTTGTTTGATGAACAACCTATCAAATTAAAGCTCTTTGAGTCTAGTTTCCAACGCGTCAAACCGTTTCTTATTTGGAGGCGAACACAGAACGTTACAATCATTTTACTGGCCATGAGTCAGTAGCGCGGCCTTAGCACGGGCACTAGCGCGACCGCACATGTTGAGTTATATTCTACCTCACTAGTGCGGCCTTTGTGTGGGCGTGCTAGTAGCAGGCTCTAAATACACCTAATGACAAGAAATGATAGAATTTGAGTCATTTCTCAAGCCTAGGGCTTCCTCAACAGCCCCCATTCGACCAAGGCATTCAATTACACACCTAAGGTGAGTTTTTTATATGTGTTTTCATGGTGATTTCACCTCTCAATCACTAGTTGAAACATGGTTTTGATTGGATTTCATAGGATTTCTTCAAAATCTCAAGAAAATTCCAAAAATTGTCTTTCAAGATTTGGGCTACAAGAGGTAATCTTTAACCCTTAGACTTACGTATATAGAGTTATTATCGAAATATGAGTATGAATTAAGTATGGTAACTCATGGGATGGTGATTGGAAGCTATAGGTGCCTAACCTAGGTTGTGTTGGTGTTGCAGAGATTGTGAGATGGGTCATTGAGATATGATTCTTGGGTGTAATAGTATTATGTATGCATGCATGTACAAGTTAGGTTTGTGGGAAGATTGTTGAACATAAATAAGTAAAGATTGGGTTTGGGAATGAAGGAAATCTTGTAAAAGAGATTTGAAATCAAGATGCTCAACTAGTGTTTGATAAAATGCTCAAATTAACTGAAACCATGAATACCTTCTTCATTTTTCTTCAATTTTGTTATGTCTCAAGTAAATTGGGATTGCTAGAATTTCCGGAACGTCGTAGTAACTTAAGGAAATCATAAACAAGGTATGTATGGCTAAAACCCCGTCTTTTAGAAATTGAGCTCTATTGATGCTTGTGTAGATGTGGTAAGACTCAACTTTGGATTCTTGATGGGATTGATACTTTACATGAATTGTTGTTGTGACCCTATATTTGTAAAAGATGCATTCCAATATGATCAATGTGCTATTGTTGATAACTTAAAAGGATGAGAGGAATATGAATCATGTATTGAAATGCTAAGACCTTAAATTGAGATTTGAGCTGCATATATTATGCCAAACGATGTGAAATACTCTATGTATATAGGTGTTTGAAGTAATCAAATGAAATTGGGAAATAGAGTGTGGCCAATGTGCTGAGGGCTTGAATTATAATTGTACTTGGTGATGCCTATGACATGAGAAAATAAGAAACAGATTATGAAATGAGCCTCGACCTTGCTTTCCATAAGTGACTTCAATAAAGAAGTGTCATAGAGGCTTTGTACACAATTTATGCCATAAGTGGTTGTTCGAGATAATGTTTTGCCTTATAAGTACATCCAATGTTATCCGAGTTGTTACATAGTTCGATGTTGAAATTATATATTGTCATGATTGAAAAAGAGTAATTCAAGAACAATTGGTGTGGTTGCTTGTATATGCCTTTGATGTGTGTTTTATTGCAGTTTGGTGTGCCCCCTCCTCTTTAGAAGAATCCGTTGTGTTTAAGGATCCATTGTTAATAAACAAGAGGTGTTTGATTTCTGAAATATTGCATATGCCCATGATTCATGGTTCCTCTCATGTGTAATTGACATCTTGAATTGAATGGAATGTTGTTAAAAATGATATAGATGTGAAATATGTGGAAATAATGTGAAATATGGGAAAGAAGAGATTGAATTATGAAATGTGGCCAAGTGCCAAATACGATGTGATAATTGTGGCCCCAAGTTCCTATGAATTTGTAAGGCCCCGAAAATTTTCACTAAGAAAACTATGCTTCGTGATGCTATATAAGCTAATTATGATATTTTATGTGCTATTAACATGGTGTAAATCAATTGTATTTGGTAAATATCTGTATAAGTCTTATGGTAAGTAATGTGAGGTCCAAATGGAAGCCTAAGTGTATGCCAAATGGGAAAATTCCGTAATAGGCCAAAATTTCAAATGGATTCGCACAAGGCTCCACTTTGAACGAGCATATCTAAATATTTATGCGGTTTTATTGATGAACAATCATATGAAAGGTCTTCGAGTCTATTTTCTAACACTTCAAACCGTTCGTCATTTGAACATTCCTACACAAAGTTATCACCCATTTACCAAAGGCTAGAAAAAATGCGATCCTGTGTCAGATATGCGATCTCAATGTCCATTATGCGATTCGCATCTTTTATCTGTGGTCGCAAATCCGGTTGCGGATTGGACCAGTGTGGCCCAATTTTGGATGCCAATTTTGCTGTGCATTATGCGGCTAGCATTCGCATTCTGCGATCCATTCTACTGTAGCAGACCTAACATCATAAGGTTAATTTTTCAATTTTGATAACCCGACCCGATGTCGATATATTACACCCTACCCTTCATTTTAGGCTTATTTTTTGATACATTTAGAGAGAGAGAGAGAGAAGGGGTCCTAGAGGGAGAAGAGGTTCTTCATCAATATTTCTCCTAAAAATCTTGCTTAAACCTTGAAGATTCGTCAAGAAAGGCACCTTGGTCATCTTCCTAAAAGATAAGGGTCTATAATCCAAGCTCTTAATTTTTAGATATAACTAGTATAGACCATTAGAAGTGTAACTAGTGTAGACCATTAGAAGTGTAATTGATGAGGATAGGAGTGGATATCTTTCATGCATGAGTTCATAAGAGTATTTTGTTAGGTCTTGAGCTAAGGATGGGATGAGGGATGGTAGGATTTTTTGCAAAATAGTTTTAAAAGCATGATACCCACTTAGTGTTTGAAAATATTCTCAAATGAACTAGAAATATGATCGCCTCTCTAATTTGTGGTTCTATTTGTCATGTTCCTAAGATATTGATGTTTCTAAGAGTCTCGGAGTGTAGTAGGACTTAAGGAAATCTCAATCGAGGTATGTAGGCTAAACATTCTCTCTTGGAAGTGAATTCCATATTGTTTGTAAGTTTAAGTGTGGTTTACCTACTAAAATTGTAAGTCCTGAGTCACATCTTAAATGAAGTTTAACATGCTAATTGGGTGAGAAGAATTGCTCTATTTAATGCTCCTAGTGGCTCTTGTGTGTACTAAATGACTTGATTGATCATGTCTACTTGGTATACTTGTTGATGAGATGTAATGGCATATGGAACTGAATCGAACAAGGAAGTGTGAAACAATTATAAAATAAGACTCAAATCTTATGAACTAACTTCGAAAAGTAGAATAGCCTAAAGGTCTTGTACCCGAACTATGCCCATAAGTGGCTGTTTTATATAATGCTTTGCCCTATAGATACGACTAATGTGTAATATAATTGTTGTTTGGTATATTCCTCTTTGGAAAGAGTCCCTTGTGCTTGATGATTCTATATCTGTTGAATTTGAAAATACATAATTTCCAGAATATTTGGTACAGTGATATTGGTTGGTGATCTTTGGAAATAAAAGGAGGAAAATGTGAAAAACTGAATACGGCCGTCGTGCCAGGAATAAAGAATCTTGTGAATGGCCAAATGAGCTAAGGAAATACTGTTGTTGTTGGTGACTGGAAATACTAATTGGAATCTATAAATTGTGAAGGATATTGAGGTAAGCATGGTTGCGTTTATGATATATTCATATACTTGTATTTTTACTACAACTGTGTGCAATACTAAATTGAATCAAATATGTTTTTTTTTTTGGAGTATGTTTAGCAACACCGAGGAAGGGGGGGAGGGTCATAAGACTCATTCCTGAAACTACACGTGTCGGTGTAGGGGTGGATCGTGCTTATTCCCCTTAACTGGGATGATCATGGTAACATTGTAATTTGGTAACGCCAACCCATACGGCATATGTGGGAAGGCGGCTTAGCCGATCGGGCCGTGATCGGATGCCATGCCGCACACATGGTGGTATTGTGCTGGAAATCAACAATCTAGAAATTTAAGATCTGGGAATTAAAAAAAATTGGAAATTTGTGATTTGGTATATGTCTCTAAAGAGACGACCTAGCCGATCGGGTTGTGATCAGACTCCGTGCTAACAAAGACGGTAGTAAAACTTATATCAGTGCTAGATATCTCCCAACCAAACAAAAATTATATATATTATTTTCATAAACTATAGGACTAACATGTTTTAAAATTGGGTGTTAGAATATTGTTGATCTTGACTTACTGTTTGTGGATTCTTTGCTTGTATGGATATTCTATTCTGAAATAGGACTTTTAGCCTTACATGCTAGTGCTTTTCGACGGCACTAACGTCTCTTTTGCCGGGGGCGCTACATTCGTATTATGATTGTAGGTGGTTCTATAGCAGGTACTCTAGTGCACCGGCAGTACCACCTCCTCTACTTTTCGGCAGCTGTGTTGGTGAGCCCCACTCCATCCCAAGGTCATGTTATATATCTTTTGTTCACTTTCTAAATACATTTTGAGGTATTGTCGTATCCTTGTTGCGGCATTTCTCTATTGCTCGTATCTTTTGTTTAGAGGCTCCGTAGACTATTGTGGGTGGTGGTTGATATTGGGATTCCGGGCTAGAAGTGTTGGTACCTTATAAGCATATTTTTCATTAAATTTGTAAACTTGTAATATTTTAATAACTAAATGAAGCAACTAGAAAGAATTAAATGGGGGTTGCTAATGAAAAATTTCCTTGCATTTTATTAAATGGGATAATATCCCCTCTTTATTTATGAACTAGTTTGGGTAGAATGAAACATAGCAGGCTAGCCCAATCGAGTTTACTCGTATGAGCGCCGGTCGCGCTCCTCGGATTTTGGGGCATGACAGAATTGATATAGCTGAAATAAAGATTGAAATGACATGATTAATAAATAAATAAAAAGCAATGTCTTGATAAGATGGCCTAGCCGATCGGGCCTTGATCAGACACCATGCCGCACACATGGTGGTATTCTGCTGATATTGAGATCTGAAAATTAAGAATAAAATTACGATTGAGGTATATGTCTCAAATGAGGCAACCTAGCTGATCGGGTCGTGATCGGACTCCACTGAAGAAAGCGATGGTATTATGAATGAATTTCGGAAATGAAAAGGAAATATGAGATTGGGATTGGAATGTATGCCTCGAGTGAGGTGACCTAGCCGATCGGGTCGACATCGGACTTCGCTCGTGATAGCAGTGGTATTGGAAACAAATGATGAATTGTGTGGAATGCCCCAAATTAAAGATTGTGGAAACATAATGTGAACATTGTATAATTCATTTAGTGCCCAATCTAAGGCTATGAGAATTATGTTAAAGTCATATGATTCTTTGATTTAATGAGGTTGTGATTGTTAAAGCTTTTGAATTACCTTTATGATTTCTTTATTCTTGTTTGACAATTCCTTCTAATGACAAGGTGTTAATGATTTCTTTGCTCGTGTTTGATAGCTCTTTCTAATTAGATGGTGTTTAGTTATATATACTAGTGCTATTCAATGGCACTAACGTCCCTTTTGCCGGGGGCGTTGTATCATTTTATGATACAGGTTGTTCCACAGCGAGCCGCATCAGCCAGTGATAGCAGTATTCTCTTCCCAACAGACTTGGTGAGCCCCACTCTATCCCGGGGTCATGTCATGTATATTTAGTTCATTTTTTCATCATATACTTTGTATGAAGAAATTACAAGTGTCGACAAGAATGGACAACATTTTAATTATTTCAGCATTTTATTTTACCATTATGTTAGTATCCTGTTTGTAATATCATCACATAGTATGTTATAAACTCTCTGATGATCATCGAATATTTGGTTTTAGCTAGTTCTTTCTTTTTACATGCTTGCTAGTGAGGCTATTTCATGACTCAATAGGATTAGTAAGGTATGGTTTTGCCCGGTCTGTGTTGCCTTGGTCCTATGCTTTGGAGATTATCCACACGGCTATGAGATTATATGCCCTCGTGAGACTTTGATGCCAGCTACACCACGAATCCTCTACATGAGGCTGCCATAGGCAATGTGAGGTGAAGAGGAGTGATTATATAGCCAAGGCATATAGGCAACAACACCGGTGCTATTGTCCCCATTATTTCTACTTTTCTTGTTGTTGTAATTTTTTTTCTATTATTATGGAAAACTAGCCCTAGGCGCTTGCCTAGTGGTTTGCTAAAAAAAAGATATGATGGGATTCCCATAGAGGCTTGATGATGTTATGAACACATGCACCTATGCACGACATGACGTTCATACGTATATGCATGACATTATAAGTATTTTAGGATTTACAGAGTTAACCCAAAAAAAAGGCATAGCCGGAGCCTTGTTACCAGCATTTCCATATTACATTACTCTTCAGTTATGTTTAGAGGCTCCGTAGACAGGTTGTGGGTGGTATTTGGTATTGGGAATTAAAGTAGACATATTGATATCTTACAAAGATTTATTAAACCTGTAATATTTTGATATTTGTGATTAAAGTTGTTAATGAAATACTTACTAAAGTTGATTAATGGAGTTCATCTCCTATTTAATCATAAATTAGTCGAGTTTACTCGGTTGAGCGCCGGTCGCGCTCCTCGGATTTTGGGGCGTGACATAGAAATGGCTTGTACACTCCATAGGACAGAACTGCTCCAATACCAAGTTTGTCACGACCCAAACAGAAGGGCCGCGACAGGCACCGGTGCCTTACTCAAACGAGTACCAATGTAACTTATCTTTCTTATCATACTATCATGGGTAAATGATATAGAAAGACCTTTATGAGATAACAAGAATAAAAAATAAGAGAATTCTTGACATAGGATGACCCAACATGTAATACAAACTTATACATATAACATATGATCCTATAAGACCAAAACGAACACTCGTACACTAAATATAGGCCGATAAGGCCATACAATCTTTCATATACACGAAATCTGTCTACAAGCCTCTAAGAGTACATATGCATCATAAAGGTCGGGGCAGGGCCCAACCATACTAATCAATATATGTCCAAATCATACTGACCAAATAGGCAACTCCGGAGCAAGTAGAGTACATCAACACCTTTTGCTAAGCTGATAGCCTACTCGGAGGACTGTCAACCTTCCTATCAGGAACTGTGGGCATGATATGCAACCTCACCAAGAAAAAAGACGTCAGTATGAATAAAGTACCAAGTATGTAAGGTAGGAAAGCTTAAATAAGAACACTAATGTAAAGTGAGATAGAGGAGATACAACATGTAACATCTAAATGCCTCTGGGGGCTACTTACACAAAATGCATAATACATACATATACATAAACTTTTAAGAACATACGCCTCTATAGTCATTATCATCATCATTATATCGTACCCGTCCTCAAAGAGGACTATATAAAAACATACTCGACCATCATAAGGCTCGGTAGAATCGTACTTGGCCACGTGGAGATCAGTAAATGCAACTGATCAGTTGTTGCACAATAGGTGTCGTACCCCGCCGACTATAGCGTGGCTCGGTAGAGTAAAATATATACTATATATAATGCATGCTGGACTCATGGAATCACGTTCTAAACCTTTCGGAGCGATGTAAGGTGGTTGCACTTTTGATTAACATTATGTACATCCATACCATCAATATGAACCTTAGTAGGATTAGAAGATCATACATACTTGCTTACAATAACTTTATAAGGAATGAACAACATAGGAAACTAGGAGTAGATCCTTTATGAAATAGCGTATTCATTTCACTTTATATAATGCAAAAAGAAAGAAGGAAGTGCCTTAACAGACCTTTGGAATCTTCTATCCAATCATTAAGCAAGCTCAATATGATCTTCTTACATCTACAATGAGTAAACTGACTTCGCTGTCATCATATAAGCATTGTAACTCTCATATTTAGAAACCAATATTCTACAAGGAAATGGAAAAAACCTCCCCTATTTTTAATACATCCCATATGTTACCAAAGGTCACCAAACAGCCCAAAAAACAACAATATAATTCACAATAAGCTCTCTGATTAGTGCCAAACTCGATTTACGATTAACAAACTATGGTTTGATTCCAATTCCTTTTCCATGAATCTACCTACAACATATATAACATCATACTTATGCTGACCATATTATTTTCAACACAAAACATCATAAGCATTATCTTCAAATATAGTCCACACGCCTAACACCTTAACCTTTACCATCAACATCTTATTTTTCATGTTATCTTCTTTAATCCACTAAATTAGCACATAGATATTATTAACAACAGCAGCCACAATATAATGAAACTATTTATAATAATTTCCAGCTGCAACAACCTATATATATATATCCTCAACACAGCCCACAAAGAAAAGATAATGATTCCTTATGCCATGTCAATTACTATCTTGCAAATTTTCATTCAAATAACTCAATCAATGCATGATTGACCTTAAGAACAACCAAAAACATGATTTACATACCATAGGCAGTAGATACAACTTGAAATCATCAGCTGGTGTAGCTCAAAACAACCCTCAATCACACCACAACACTATAGGAGTTGTATTCTCTTCTTGAATCAACCTTTGTTCTCAAGTTGGTTTGTAAATACTTGTATTTCGCCTTGAAACTCTAATATGTATGAATGAGGGACTGATTCTTATCTTAAACATAAATAACAACACAAAATCTGAAGTTACTTACCCTTGAAGAACACTCCAAAACTGCCACAAGATTAGGAACTATGATCTAGGAAGCACCACGGGATTTCTAGCATTGGATTCATGTTTTCATCTTAGGTTTTCACCCTAGAATATCAAGGAACCCTTGGAGTGAATTTAGGAGGGTTTAGGAACTGTTGGGGATGATTAAAATCAGTGGAAATGACATATAAATGACTTAAAGCTGAAGTTTAAACTGACTTTGTAGGTCCCGTGGGAGCTGCTTGCGCAGTCTCACAAAAATATGAATATCTCTCTAGTCCAATGTCGTATCGATAAAAGATTTAATGAAATAGAAACTAGACTCGTATATATTCAATTTTATATGTATTTCATCCCTTTGTTCAAAGTATATTGGGAGACACGTGCTGCTATATTTGACGAAAATTTCAGCATATTATGAATGTATTTGTGATGACCTTTGCCAACTTTTGTTCCAAAACTCGCTTGACTTCAAAACCTAACACACATTTACCATACGAAAAAAATAAACCATAACATAACCTCCTTATCATATAAAGAACCATAGTCTCACGCTAAGGTATATGTTACATTCCAAACTTGTCAGCTTTCGATGAAACTTATTTTCTTCAATTGGTTTAGCTTCTAAGCTTTCCAACTCTCTAGGTACTCGTTATTCATGCTCTTAAATATTTTTATCCTCCAAGGTAACATGCTGAACTTATGCAATGTACTTTCAATAACAATCTCATTTTTTAGCTTACATCAATTGTCTTACGGTGTACTCTTACGTACGAAAAAATGAGATGTAACATAAATAAATCCTGGAAGAGTTATGACAGTTTAGACCATGAATTGAGGTTTTTATTTTCTGCGGTTATGGAATTTAGTTGTGTGTTGCAATGGTTCTTCTAAAAGGAGTTAAATTAAAGTTTTCTTGTCGACGAAGTGTTATTCTACTATCAGTTCAGGGGTTATGATGATTCCTTCTACTCTCGCGTAGTGGCATGTTAGGAGTAGTGAGTAGTATGGGAATTTGAAGTTGAGGATCAAGGTTGCGACTCGATGTTGAAAATATTGTCACGTGCTCGGATGAGCAGGGAAGAATGCAGATGTTCAGAGTGAGCCGACATTTTCTTTATTGTTACATAAGAAAGGTGTCCTGTGTAAAAGGCTTTGTATGCTGAGTTGCAGATTCTTTATTTTCCTTTAAAGAACTAATATGGTTAGTATAGTGGGTGTGCTGACTTTACTACTTCGTGCGAAAGGTTTTGGGAGTATATCCACGAGAAGATCATATAATTGTCATGTGTTAGACATTAGATATTAAAATAGGTATGAAGATCTTGGTATTGTCGAAAATGGTAGAGGTTATAATAAAGAGGCTCTCTATTCCTTTAGTTGTGGAATGTGGGAGTTTGTTTCGGATTGAAGGTTGTTCTTATGTGTCATGAATTAAGTCATTGTGGATCCTTGGATGATTGTTGGCCCAGTATAGGATGATCGAGATAAGCTTGGGGTCCGTTGGAGGGTCTAATATGAATGTGTGCCCTACGTCAGGTCGGATTTGTTCATTCGGCATAGCATTGCTCACAGAGGATTCGTCGGACATTGGATGTTATTCTTGTCCTTAGTTATTCCATGTAATACTCTATAGTGGCATGTGGGTTGTGTTTGTGTGTAGCTTGTTGTGTTATATGATCTAGATGCAGGTCATTTATTGCACCTTAGTCTTGCGTGGGTTTTGTAGCATATGGCACTATCTGTCTCCTTGTGGTGGTATTTTTTCACTTAGCGTGCTTGTGCTTGATATTCGGGTATTTTGTAGGTATAAGCAATATGCCTTTATGGGTACTTCCTTATTTATTTTTTTGTGTTCATCAGGTTGCACGCATCCACGGGTATGTTGATTGGATCAGGTTGCATGCCACAACGGTATCATGTGTGGATCGGGTTGCACACCGCAACAGTAAAATATTGAGTGTAGTTCTCTATATATATATTCTTGTGTATTTTGATTCTCATTCTATGAGAAGGAGTCATAGCGTTTGTTCGACCATTTTATTCGTTACGTGGGATGGTTAGTTCTTTTCCATAGTTCATTCTTCCTTATGAATGATATTCAAGTTGTAGCTTATTGGCGCATTGATGGCGTTGTTTGGGATTTTCGATGGTGTTTTTGGTGGCTTATATCCCCAGCAGCTTGTACAGGGCGAGACGAGATTTATTGGACCTAAGATCAATGAGATCGGAGTTTTGTAGTATATATTAAATAACAAATATCATTATTCATTGCAGAATGAGGTAATGGTTCTTGTCAGAAGAAGAGACTCTATCATTTGTTGATTCAGCACGTGTCTACACATCTTTTCCTTCGTGGCAGTATTGCGAGAGTTGGAACATGACATATATGTGTTATGAGTTGTATTTCATCTACTTAGTTCATGAATTGCAGCTACTATGGTCGAAGGATGTTATATTTGTCAAGCGACTTATGTTGTGCATAGTGTGATTTCAGCAAAGGAGCATGGTCATGTTGGGTATAGTATCTGGTGGTTGAAGCAGTGCTCGTACGTTAGAATCAAGTATCGTGGAAAATTCCTGATGTTCGAGTTTGGTTCTAAAGTTTATTAGCTAAGGTTATATGGATGATCTTCAGTCTGGCTCGAGCTAGTGTTCTTAATGGGGTTGTGGTTGCACGAGTAGGTGTACAATATGTTAAACAACTATTTTGGACAACTCTGTAATAGTTCTTGCCACATTTGAGGACAAACGTATGTTTAGGTCGGGGAGAATGTAACGACCCGACTGGTCGTTTTGAGCTCTAGCGCATTGTTCGGCGGTTTGAGGCCTTGCGTAGCTTTAGTTCATGTATAATGACTTGTATGTGTGATTGAAACTGGATTTTGGGAGGTTAGGAGTTTATTCGGAAGGAAAAAATCTAAATTTGTAAGCTTAAAGTTGGAAGAGTTGACTATGGTTCGAATTTTGAGTAAACGGCCTCGGAATCGGGAAATCGAAGGCTGAAATAGGTTTGTATGATATTCCTTGACTTGGGCTTATGTTTGAGTTGAGTATCGGGTTGCCCTGGAGCATTTCAACGCTTATTATGGTAAGTTGGCAATTTGAACGTTTTAGAGTTTCATAAGTTTGGTTTGAAGTGGATTTTTATGTTATTGATGTACGTTTAAGGATCTGAGCCTTAGAGTTGGTTCGTATCACGATGTATGACTTGTATGTAAAGTTTGGCCTCATTCTATAATGTTTAACTATGATTCAGACGCGTTCGTCGAAGTTTAATGTTTGAAAGTTGAAAGAAGGTTTCGATCGTCGATTCATAGTTTTTATGTTTTATGGTGTAATTTGAGGTCTCGAGCAGGTTTGTGTTGTGTTGTGGGACTCGTTGGCGTGTTTAGATGGGGTCCCAGAGGCCTCCAGTCTGATTTAGAATGGTTTCAGAACCATTTTTCCTTGTTTTACAATTGTTGGTGCTGGTGTATGGTTGTCACTCCCCCTTTTTTTTCTTTTCTCGCGGAGGGAATTGGGTTTATGACATTTTTAGGTATGGGACAACTCATTCATTTTGGGAAAGGGGTTTGCATTTTTTGAAGAGTCGCCACCTAACGATTTAATGCATGTTAGGGCACCTATAAGGTTCCTCTCTAACTAAGTTTGGTAACATGAGATAGGGTAAGGGCATGAAATTATCCTAAAGGGAAGGTGTTAGGCACCCCTCAAGATGCATTAGTTAGGTTCCCGGCCAGACAGTTTTTGTGAATTTGTACAATTAGTAAGTAAACAAGTATGGCTCAAATAGTAGGGGATTTAAGTTTAAACACACAAGTGTTGGAAAATAACTAATGAAAAACCTATGTTTTGAAAAGGATTACAAGTTAAGCATATTTGTAGTATAAAAGAGGTGTCCTAGGTTTGTTTATAATATAGATCACATCAATGCAATACCTATATGACACTCCTCAAAGAGGGGATATACATGGTATTAATGCACCGATCATCATATCCATATCTACCCTTTTCCGCCCTGTGAAGTTATGTAAAGCGAGGGTCGATCTCGTCCCTTATTGCATGATATTACCTGTCCCTTCCTATCAGTCCGGGAAGAATTTAGGACCCATATCCTATAAGAAGGAGGTTCTAGGTAAACCCTTAAGTTTAAAGGAAAAATACTAAGGCGACATACAAAACAAATAGGACTGCAATTAAAAGTGAGCATGGAAAATAAACTAAAGGCTCAAATACACCTCCACAATTAAGGCACATAGACAACATGACTCATAAAAAATTAAAGTCTGAATTTAAATCTTATTCATGGTATATAAGTGATAACAGCAGAACCAGATTTATTACATGACTCAGAAAAGAATTTCGAATTAGGCTTGTCTGCTAATCTTAATAGTTGATAATTAAACATTGATCGTAGAGATGGTTCTGGTTTTACTTAAAATTGATTACCCAAGTGTAAGGCCCCGTGAAATCCTGACTCAAAAACCCGGATCCCGTGGTGCCAAGTTAGGATCGTGTGTTAGAAATTAGTAAATATGAGCTCACCGCGGTGCGGACCTTTTTGGATTGAATGATGTATTAAAAAGTCAAGAATAAGTTTCCAGAATAAACGCGAGAAATGTGGTCCAGAATGCGGTCGCATAATTAAAATGCAGAACACAAACCTGCCGCAGAGTGAGGCAGAATGTTGGATAAAATTGAAGTCAGAATTGCATTCGAAATGCGGTCGCATAATTGAAATGCGGACCGCATAGCTGCTGCACAGTGAGGCAAAATGTTGGTTAAAATTAAAGTCAGAAATGCGGTCAAAATGCGGTCGCATAATCAAAAATGCGGACCGCATAAGTCGTCGCATATTTTCTCTTGAATTTGTGAAGGTCAGTTCTGCGGTGCACTTTGCGAACGAAGAACATGAATGTGGACCGCATTATTACCACAGACCGAGTCAGAATGTTTAGTTTTTGGGGAGCATTCCGCGGTCCATTATGCAGACTGCATGTTTACACTGCGATCGCAAATGCGACCGCATAGTTGACACGGGGCTCCAATTTTCTAATTTTTAACTCGACTTACCTATCGATATAACTGGTGTTTTAGCTCATTTTGAGCATTCATCTGAGCAATTCTAGAGATAGTAAGAGGTTCCTTAGAGAGGGAAAGTCTCCCATAAAATTATTCCATAAGATTGGGCTATATCATTGAAGAAAATTAAGGAAAGGCTCCTGAATCTTCATCCCAAGAGGTAAGGCTCCATCACCTCAGATCATATTTATATACTTAGCCATATGTGGCCATTAGGGAAGTAATTCATGGGTATGAGAATGAATCTCTTGCATGCATGCCACCATAGAGTATTGGAAAGTAGTAAAATTAAAAAGAAGGCAATTGGGGGTATAACATGATAGAAATTCCTCACAAAAAGGTGCCTAAGATAAATGCACCTTTAGTGTTTGATGATATGCTCGAGCCAAGCTAGAACTTCAGTTTCGTCTCTTATTCTCAATTTTTAATTCGAAATTTCTTGCTCAATAGATTGAAGATCTAAGAGTTCCGGGAAAATTTAAAAAGAATAAGGAAAGGCTTTGTTGAGGTATGTATGGCTAAAACCCCCTTCTATTAGAAATCGAGCTCCGTTGGTGCTTACGAACGTGTGGTAAGAGTTGAATTGGTTAGTGTATTGATGGATTGCGAAATTAATTGATTTATATATATCTATACATGTTCGTGAAGGATGTGCCTCAATGTGAAAAACATGCCAATCTTGATAATTAGAGAATGATGAAAAGTATCATTATTTGTTGTGCCTCAATGTGAATAACGTGCCAATCTTNCGCTAGCTATGTGCTCACTATTTGTGATTGCAACTTGAAATATACTTGATATACGTGTCTATGATCACAACTTATAAACTAGTATTGAAAAGGGACAATGATGTGATGATGGTAGCCATGACTGCCCATAAATTGTTATTATATGCATGGAATAAGGATTTGAAGGTGTTGACAAATAAGAATTGAGTAATGCCTCCAATGAGGTGACCTAGTCGATCGGATTGTGATTGGACACCATGTCGCACACATGGTGGAAATGTGCTGATATTGAATCCCGTATATGGGAAATGAAATGTTGATTGAAAGTAATGCCTCCAATGAGGTGACCTAGCCGGTCGGGTCATGACCGGACTCCGCTCGAGATGGCGGTGGTGATGAGAACAATGGTGAACATGTGACAGAATTGCCTTAATTGGTGTTGTGGAAATTGTATGAAGAATTATATGAATTGTTTCTTTGATTTGCCGTATTAATTGCTTGTATCTATTTGATAGTTATTTCTAGTAAAATGGTGTTTAGTTATACATACCAGTACAATTCAAATGTACTAACGCCCCTTTTTGCCGGGGGCGCTACATTCGTATTATGATTGTAGGTGGCCCCATAGCGGACAATGCAGACCGTGTGTGGCGGAGCGTTCATCTACTCGAAGTCACGGTGGGCTTCTTATTCTTCCATGGGGCTGCATGGTGTATCTTTTGTTATTACAGCTTTTTATTTTGAGGTATAGCCGGGGCCTTGTCGCCGGCATAGTCATGCTTATGTGTTGTATCTTTAGAGGCTACAAGGACACTAGTGTGGGTTATGTATGGGTTTTTGGGGAGTCCCCTATATGTATATGTTGTAAAATACTAAACCTGTGGTCTTCTTTAAGTCGTATCTCTAATAGAATCCATGAAGCTAGCTTATGAACGGCAAATTTTTATGATATGAAATGAAATAGTAATGTGTTATACACCATGTATTACCGTTCAAATTAACCAAAGGCATGAGTTCCACATTCATGTTGAGTCGGGGTAGAAAGTGTTCGGTAAGTCTTGCTCAGTCGGGTTCACTTGATTGAGCACCGGTCGCGCCTCCCGAGGTTGGGGCGTGACACCAAGGTTTGCCCAGGCATAAAATAGTATGCAACAGTTATTCAGAATTATTAAAATATAGTTTTGAAATTATTTTACCCTAAGAGCATGCTGTTCTAGTTGATACGAATGTTGAGATTATTACCTGTTATTTTAAACAAGATAATCAAGTGTGAAGCTATTTTTTTACCTCTTTTATAAACAGCAATTTACTAAGTGTGAGTGCGAGTACGGATAAGATCCTAAAACATGGTATCTGAGATGCATGTATAAAAATCATGATGCAGAATTTCTAAACGCATATGGTAGGATTGCAGAATTTCCTAAGAGCGGGATTTCTAAATGCACATGCAACGTAGAACATAATAGTAAAGTGCTAATCATTAGCATATTTCAACACATGATTTTGTGAGGGTGCACATGCGGAAACAATAAACATGGGATCTTAAGAGCATGATTTCTAATGCATGTATGAACCCTAAGCATGGATTCTATTTCACAATTAGGAACATAAACCTAATAACATGTTTTCTACCCTTAATAACTATAGCATGCATATTTACCCTATCCATTTTCACTAGCCAACCCCAATACTTGTTTACAAAGAGTTACTACATACCAACATTAAAATGAATTACATAAGTAGCAATGAAAATAAGAAGTTACACTATATGAAGCCTGATTAAGACTTCCTCTTTGAGTTAAGTAATCAGTCACCACAGGTGCCAAAATTGTTTTACAGCTTTCTCATATCCGGGTGTGTCAGAGTTCCCTAAGGATATCAAGGGATCCTGGGCAGTGCTCACACCTAGACATCATAACCAAGACAAAATAAGTGCAGTGTGGAGAGGCCAAATTATATGTGTCCAAGTTCAGAGGGAGCTCAAGGGTCCCAAGGCAAGGCTCACACAAAAGGGGTAGAACCTAATGGTCTAAGAGTAAGTTGAGAGTGCTTGTCATAGTTTTAAAAAGGTTGAATTGGAAAACAGTTTTGAAATACCATGTTTGAAATAACAACGAAAGGATTGCTTAGGGAAAACTAATTTTTTTTAAAGGAGAAGGGAACAGGTGCAACTGCAATTTGGAACAGACCACCACACATAGAACAAATCCAAAGAATATTTCAAACATTCACAAGTAGGGAAGTAAGGGGTTGGGGACATAAATGACCCAAATCAGAAACTCATAAACATGGCTGAGAAGAGATGCATATAGACCAGCCAGTACAAAGAATATGTAGGGACTGATTGGATTTCAGAACACAAACAATTAATTAAAAGTGTTAACAAGGGAATCATGCTTGAAATTAGAGTAGAAATACGACATAGGGACAAGGTATGGGAGTAGGCATGCAGGGCTCTATTACACATAATTAGTCATGACTTAGTGTTGATCAAATATATTAGGAAACATACTAGTTGATGGACATAAACAGAAACTCAAGTAGACATGTTGATTGCATTTGAACCAGAGAGGGCAGAACTTAAGCATGTTGAGTAAAGCAGTAAACAAGAAGTGCAATTAGACAACATGGGCCATTAAGTCAGTGCAGAAAGCGACATGGATTAACAGACAAGAAGCACATAGAGCTGAGTTTCAGATTTGCACTAGCAACATACTAGTTAAAGAAACAAAATGCAGAAAGTAAAGCAAGTATAGCTCTACAGTCTAACCTTGGATTTCAGCCAGCTATACAAGTAGTTAGTACAAGTAGCAAAGAGAGAGAAGAGATAGTTTTTAGAGTGGTGTATGTGTTTTGAACTAATTGTTCAGTCTGTTAAGACTGTAGAATAGAGTAATTTATATTGTAGTTGGAAAACTTGTTAAAATAAGGCAGGAATCAATTCTTCAGAATAATATAACTTTGCATAAAAATTGGTTCGAATCTCCCTTTGATTAAGGGAGTCAGTGTGAATGGTAAAGGGAAGGTGACAAGTTAGGAAAGAAATCATACATGGCTGGAGTGTAACAAGCAAGGAAAGATTTCAAAAATAGTACCAGTATAGAATAGGTAATTAAGGCGAGGTTTAGAAGGTTTTCGAACAAAGGAAACAATCAATAACAATGCAGACAAGGCAGGAGAATTAATTAAGGTAAGGAACTAATCAAATCAAGTGGAAAGGTAGGGGTCGAGATTCAGTAGCATAAAGTAGGACAAAATTCATAAAGCCAGGATTAAGGACACAACTTAGTGGAAAATAAGTATCATAGCAAAATAGGGTAAGGAAATCAATTAGCTTAACAAACGGGGCAAAAGTTTTTGGGTTTTTGAAAGAAAATTTCCAATCACCACCGATTAAAGAAACCAGACTTGATCAAAAAGGAGTCATGACTCTATACTTTCAACATATAAATAAAGGAAATCCACAGAAGTAGCAAGAAAACATATTTGAAGCATAGTAAAAGAAATTAGAATAAGGTGAGCAAAAAAAGTGAACATAGTCGTACAAAAGCGCCATAAGTAGGCTATGGATTCATGAAAACATAATCAAAGCAGGGTAATCTCAGGACTCAACTAAGCATGCTAACACTCAGAGAGGCAAAGTAAGGCAAGTTACAGAAACAAAGTAAAGAAAATCTTAAAAGAAAGTGCTTTTAGCAGAGTCAAGTTAAAAGCAGTAAGAGAACAAAATCTATCAAAACAAATAAGGGAAAGGGTTTAATCATAACAAAATCAGTTATAATATGCATAAAAGAACTCCCAGACACCTTAGTTTTAGAAACGCATGACTAAAATCGAAGTAGTTAGTTAACACATGAGATTTTTAGAGGAAACGCTTAATAATACATAAGTCATCTCAGATCTAGAAAGATCTGACAAGAATTGAACAATAGCGACTTTAGGGTTTCGAAAAATAGTATAAATGAAAACAAATCGGTTAAAAACTCTTGGATACACTAGATCTAAGACAGATCTAAAGAAAAGTGAAAAATCTCAAGAGCTAGGGTTTTAGAGAACCCTGAGAATAAGAGAAAACTTTAGAAAGTTACCGGTTTTAGCCGAAAAAGTCGTGGATCCTACTTGAACAGCCGTGGATGGCCGAAAAATGGCATGAAAGACAATATAGACTCTCGGAGAGTTTAAACAAGATCTGGACTTGATCTCTTCGAGATCCTTCCATGAAATGAAAGAAAATGAGCAACCGACATGCATAGGAGACAAGTATTACATCTCAAACAGCTATAGGAATCCATGGATCGAGTGAGGATTGAAGAGATTAGGGCTGGTTTGGGTAGCGGCGGCTAGGGCTGGGTTTAGGTTTCAGAGAGGGAACTGAAGAGATGAGGGAACAAGGGCGGCGGAATATGGTGGGAATGTGAGGGTTTCTGGGGGTCGTTTGGGATTAATTATTGAAGGGAATAATGGGGACAGTTGATCGGGGAGATCAACGGTCGAGATTAAATTGGTTGGGGGGTTCCAGGCTTGGACTTGGATCTGGTGGGTTTTTTAATTGGGTTGGGGGGTCCGTTCGATTTAGGCTAAAATTGAAAGCCAATTTAGCAATATGTTAAATAACCACATTTTCCCTATTTGATTTATAAAAAAAAGTAAGTAGTTTCTGAAGAAAAATAATTTAAAGTGCTAAAATAATTTATAATACATAATTAGCATTTTAAAAATATAGGATCCAATTTTATGCGTATAAAACATAATTAAATCAAAAAATAGCCAATATTGCAATTGTATGTAATTTAGCTTTAAAAATAATAAATATAATTATAAAAATATGCATAAATTACCTTAGCCATATATTGGCATAAATATAAAAATACAATAGATTAATTTTCAAAACAATAATTTTGGAAATAATTATTGCGGATTTTATGGATAAAAGGGAGAATATAAATCAATTTAAAATCCTTAAAATTATGAAATAATAATAATAATAATAATAATAATAGTAATAATAGTAATAATAACAATAATAACAATAATAGTAATAATAGTAATAATACTAATAATAGTAATAATAGTAATAATAGTAATAATAATAATAATAGTAATAGTAATAATAGTAATAATAGTAATAATAATAGTAATAATAATATTAATAATAATAGTAATAATAATAATAATAATAATAATATTATTATTTTTATTTTTATTATTATTAATAACAACAACAACTAGGACATGCTCATATATGCATATATATATGTTACTTTGAAGGTATTTTGCATATTTAAACTATATAGGAAAAAATTGGGTGTCAACAGCTGCTCTCTTTACCCGAGAAGGATGAAAGAGTTTTCGGTAACGAAATGATAGCCAATTTGACCGAGCGAAATGGTTTGGGAGGGTTTAGGCTGCCCATTGGCTTCTGAGCTACCTACATATCCTTGGTTCTGCAAGAATTAGGCCATGTGTAGTTTAGGATCCATCGGTGGCGTATACCAATAAAGCTATTTCAAGAACGGGACGCAACATCTAGGGCTGGGTGAGTGTACGGTTTATCGGAATGGTTAGGTCTGATATAACTTGAGGGAGCTGGAGTGGGATCGCTCCTGCTAGGATAGTTGTTGCTCATCGTCTTACATGCAAATGGAAGCAATATAAGCGTATACTGTGCATAAATTTAAGCATGATGCAAATTCCCGTTGGACCATGAATGTTGTCTTAGGACGATGAGGATGATATCCTTAGACCATGATGTCCTGGACCATAAAGCATATGATAAAGGATTCGCAGGCCATGATATTATATTCTTGGGCTATGAGGATTGTGCCTCCGAACCATGACGCCTTTGAATAATGATATGCAAAAGATTGAAAGAGATCCTCGAGCCATGACATGGTGTTCTCGAGCTATGAAGATGGTGCCTCCGAACGATAATGCCTTTGGATGACTTGGCCATATTTCAGCCCATGAAGGATGCAGTACATTGCGATCTTTCAACCTCTAAAATGCAGTATGGGGCGATCTTTCAGCCATGCAGATTGAGTATGTGGTGATCTTTCAGCTGTGCCGATGAAGTATGTGGCGATCTTTCAGCCATGAAGATGTAATATGTGGCAATCTTTCAGCCATGTAGATGTAGTATGTGGCAATCTTTCAGCCATGCATAGGTAGTATGTGGCGATCTTTCAACTATGCAGATGTAGCATATGGCGATCTTTCAGCCATACAGATGAAGATAGAGATAGGGTTTAGTCACGGAAGGCTAATTTGTAGCCTTATAGAGATTGGTAAGCAAAATAGTAGCCTTATGCAATGAAGATATAGATGGAGACGGCATTTAGTCTCGGAAGGCAGAATGGTAGCCTTATGCCAATTGGAAGTCAGCATAGTAGCCTTATGCAATGTATATGCAGATGGGGACAGCATTTAGTGTCGGAATGCATAATGGTAGCCTAATGCAAACTGGAAGGCAGAATAGTAGCCTTATACAATGTAGATGCAGATAGAGACAACGTTTAGTCTCGGAAGGCTTGACCTTGGAAAGCACAATAGTAACCTTACACAAATTGGAAGATATAATGGTAGCCTTATGCAATGCATATACAGATAGAGGTAGAGCTTAACCTTGGAAGGCATAATAGTAGCCTTATGCAAATTGGAAGGCAGAATAGTAGCTTTATACAAGAAATAAAATATCAAAGAACACTAGAGTCTTCTTAGCTGATAGCTTGCGGCGTTGTAATTGCCGGGAGCATTGTGACATATGGACCATTATGGGTGCATGCTGGCAAATATTGGCAAGTGCTATGGTTCGGAGAGTCATATTATTGAAAAATATTTATTCCATAGGCGTACGTTATGTTCAATGATTTCGTTATCCAAGTGCCCGCATCCAAAGAAAATTTGTGAGTTTTGTAAGGGGAAAGGTTAGTTCGTATTCCCGCTGGCTTTGAATGACTTGTTTGGATTGGATCTGGTGATATTGTCTGTATCATTGGGGTAGCATTGCTAAACAAAGCAATTTCAATAATAATCATGCATGATTTTGTAAAAATATGGCATTAATTTAAAATAGCTTCTAGATGAACCAACGACTGTGACATAGTTTAGGACCTTGAAACCTCTTATGCTACGGAATTTTGAGGGTCCTCCTCAAAATTCTACCCCAGTTTGATGCTTCTGACTATTTCTTGTACGGTGATTGGCTAAAATTACTTTAGAATTTTAAGGGTCCTCCTCAAAATTTTGCCCCAGCTTCCAATTACGAGGAAAGTGAAAATTGTATTGAATTGTGACCGAACCATAGGGCTGTACGTATCCCCTCTTAAATAGGAACTAGGTTAGGCGTAGTTAAATTTACATCATATAGGAAAAGAATAAAGTTTAGACATAGTAATGCTTGACTGCATCTAAATTGATCAGCTTTGGCCAGACTTCTCCGTCCATTTCTACGAGAATGATGGCTCCTCCGGTTAAAACTCGGTGAATCATGTATGAGCCCTACCAGTTGGGAGAGAACATCCCTCTGGCTTCATCTTGATGCGGGAAAACTTTCTTTAACACCAGTTGCCCTGGTGGAACTGTCTTGGCTTGACTCTTTTGTTGAATGCTCTGGACATTCTATTCTGATAGAGTTGACAATTGAAAACTGCGTTCATTCTCTTTCCGTCTATAAGGGATAGTTTCTCATGACAAATCTTTACCCATTCGTCATCGTAGAGATCAACTTCTTGTATGATCCTTAGGGAAGGAGTTTCCACCTTAGTAGGAATAACAGCCTCTGTACTGTAAACCAGCATTTACGGGGTTGCCCCAGTAGATGTGCGGACTATGGTGCGATACCCCAATAGAGCAAATGATAACTTCTCGTGCCACTATCTGTGCTTCTTTATCATTTTCCTCAATATTTTCTTGATATTCTTGTTGGTGGCTTCTATAGCTCTATTCATCTATGGTCTGTAGGCTGTGGAATTCTTGTGTTTGATCCTGAAGGTTTTGCACATAGCTTTCATCAAGTCGTTGTTGAGGCTGGAGCCATTATCAGTAATAATTGACTCTAGAATTTCGAATCGACAAACAACGCTGTCGCAGACAAAGTGTACCACGACTTTCTTAGTTACTGCTTTGTAAGATACTACTTCGACTCATTTGGTGAAATAGTCGAAACGAAAACAACTTGTCAAAGTGCGCCTTCTTTGGCCTCGGCAAATGAAAACCAAACTCCCCGATTGTCCCCATGGCTTGGGCCAATTCCTCCGGGAAAAGGAGCCCCTTGCACCGACCTGATCGGGATACTCGACCATTGGGCCATCCATTCGAAGGTTATTTAAACTTACCCGCTTCGCTTGATGTGCCTCAAGACACCTGAAGGCAGAACCCGAGAATAATTCAACAGCAAATACGCCTGAAGAGACGGCCCAAGCAATGTTATCTATGCGCCATCGCCAGACAAGGAAAATCCTCGGGCCACTCACCCACAAAATCACTTCGCCCTAGAAGCACAAAGGATCACCACCTTCCGCTTGTAAAGGTAGACGAGAGCCGGAGGACCTACCCAAGCTTGAGCCATAGTGTAACTCGGAGACTACTTCCAAAACCAATATTTACGATCGAGAGCAGCGATAGGGAAAAGGTACAAAAGGAACAAAGCGTTAATGTTTTTTCTTATGTTACATGCAAAAACATTCTCTAGTGACAGGCATGCCCCCGCTTGCCAAAAGCAAGGTTATAAAACGACAGAACCTCTATTTGTCATCAAAAAATGCCCTCTACAGTGTCCACAAGTAGTGTCCAAACATCACCTTCATCTACCTTGGCACAGGCCAACTCGTCTAAAAAATCAAGGCCCTTGCTCCAGCTTCCTAGAATACCTCCCTCCAGGTTCAATAGCAAACATGTTCTTCGACCTTCTCTTCACGATCGAGGGCTCGCCTCAACTCGAACTAATGGCAGCAGCTTCTTTCGTAAAAATCTCCATCTCTTGATTAGCCCTGGTTCAGCTTGATACAGCTTACATATCAATTATCACGGCCCTGACCTTCAAAAGTCCAGACTCAGGTCTCTCGATCATATTCACCTGAACCGGGGATTCTCGCAGGACATGTTGAGGTGAACCTCGAAGTCAGAGATCCTAGCTGAAGCACTCATCCCCTCAAAGGCTTAAACCTGCACTAGAGCTCTTAGCTCCCCACAGGTAATCTCAGCACAAACGGCATCACCTTTAAAGAATTTTTCTAGATCTGGCCCGAGATTATCCGAGGCTCGGGTCCTAAAAGAACCAGACCGAATCTAAAGGCCATTGCTAGCCCACAAAAAGAGCTTTGGGTACAAGAAGGAAACACAAGATACACCCCTGCAGGACATCTCCTTGTCGCCCAAAACAAGTAAAGAAGGTTTCGGGGAGCAGCATCAGCGGCCAACACCGGAGGGGATAACTCGCCTGAAGTCCAGTACGCGCCTTCCTCGAGGAACGGGGCCTCGATGATCCCCAAATCACCAATATCGGACACAAGACATACACCCAAGATCGCGACTTCCACTACGTAGGAGTAAACGCCGAGAGCCAACCTTACGCTCTCGAAAGGAGCTGCCCGCATCAAAATCAACAGGGCTCACATATGCACCCAAGGAAGACCTCCATCCGGGGTATCATCCCCAAACGCCCCGAAAGGTGAACTATCAAACAAATGCAAGAAGGAAGAAAAAATATATCTCAGTTAGCTTGGAAGGATCATCCATGTCACGTCCCAAAACCGAGGAAATGACCGGCGCTCGACCGAGTGGCCCCAGTCAAGCGGATCAGGGTGCCTTTCCCATCCCACGTGTTACCCCGTGTTTTCACTACTCATTAATCAAGGGAAATAGCCATTTATAGTTTAAACACCTTTTTACGATATATACATAACATACATTGTTATTTAGCATGGTTTAAAAGTTACACTACCCAAGTACAAAATACATAAGTACATAACCCACACTTCCTATCTACGGAGCCTCTAAGGATACAAAAGAGTTTTACAATATTTGTTGGTAACAAGGCTCCGGCTATACCTTACACAAATACCAAAAATAAGATTCTGGGAACAAAAGCGGCATGAGCCACGCAGGGCCCCGAGAGGAAAGTGGCTCACCAATTCAGCTGACGGGAAGTGAAGGACTGCTACTATCGGTGTACTGGAGTACCTGCTATAGAACCACCTACAATCGTATCACGAATGTAGCGCCCCCGAAAAAAGGGACGTCAGTACATTTGAATTGTACTGGTATGTATGAACAAACTTTACCCCAAGTTAAATCAAACAATACACAAGTAACAAACAGTAATAGAATCATCGATCAAACGCATATGAAAGAAACAAGCAAAGCCAAACAAGTATCACAAATTCTCCTTTTCCCCTTTCAACATTATTTCATCGCTTCAATGATTTCACAACATTCACATATTTTCATTTAAATAGTGATTTTGATCAGTTTTCCATCCTTATTACCTCGGCCACCCTTATTACTCGGCCACCCTTATTACCTCGGCCACCCTTATCACCACAACCCACACCTTACTACTTCGTGTTGCTGCGTGCAACCCGATCCCACTGGACAATCACATTTCACACAACCACTACAACAATTCACAAAGAATTTTCATAACCATCAATACCATTTTGATCATATACAACAATCCATATACAATTTAAGTCACAACGATAATTACCACGACAAGTCACATATGATATTACCATAGTTGTTTCAATTGCATCAATTACAATTTCTTTCCATCACTTATTAATAACTCTTACCACATAAACACATTCACACACACACACACACACACACACTTGGTTTGTTACTATTTACTCATACCTTTATATCGGCAAACATAATCAACAACTTTCAAGGAATATTAATCACAAGATTTCACAAATAGTCCACATAAGTAACACATACCAATTACTCGTACACCAAACAAGGGGATGTTACAAAGGTTAAAGTTAGCCATATATACCTGGAATCGAATTTCCCTTTTTACTTCTACTTAAGCTCACCAACAGCCTAATACCGACAATCTAGTTCGCAAGTTAACACATATATTTTTGAATTGACTCAAATTTGACTAATACACCATATTTTTTACCTCAAAGTTGACTAATACACTGACTCACTCTGCTGTAGAAATGCGGTCCGCATTCTGGACCACATAATAGCACCTTTTCTGGAAAACATTTATTCTTAATTTTTAAATGCTAGATCAGTACAAAGGGTCCGAACCACGACAAGCTACACATTCCTAACACATATTCGAAACATGGCACTACGAGCTTGTGGTTTTTGAGTACAATTTTTCACGGGGCCTTACAATCCATGCCCAGATCAATAAGGTCTCCCGGGTACCCAAAGATGACCTACAATTGGGGCATTACCCCTAGAGGCCTCATAATTCAGCATAACTTGTGAGACTATTATGACATTGGTCTCTGGGACCAACCAACAGAGAGACCAAAAAGAACCCATGTCAAGTGACGAATAAACAAGGTTGTTTCACATTTATCGAAAGCTCCAAAAAAAATCAAAGTAATGCCCCCTCATGGGCGAATCTCCAAGGTAAATTCAACATATTTTGAAGAATTATCTATGGTACAGAAGGGACCCTCCCATACAATCACCTCTCAATGCCTCTCCCGAGGAACCGAAGATTCGGTTGGAAACTTTGTTATTTGCCTCGAAGAAAGCCACACCGACCAACATGGGGTTCGAGAAAACGCTTCATCAACGGTCGACAACAAACAAAGGATTTCAACAAACATAATGATATATCTGAAAAAGGCAGTGATCGAAAGCAGAAACCAGTAAAAACACATTTATATTTGTATAAATCCTTATATACAATTCCATCTTACATGATTACAAAAGCTTCTTTTACAAAAAAGAAAAAAAGGAGAAAATACAGGCATCCTACGTATAGCGCCTCCGAAGTCATCCTTCCAGTCCTACGACCTCAAAGACAATATCTTCCAAGCCCCACGCCCACCAGGATCTCATCCCTATCTTCCCGAAATGGCATCTTCAAAAGGAAGCTGGGAGAAGAGCAAAATGACGAGGGGATACCAGAAGAAGGCGAGAAGTAGCTGGGCGAAAAATTCAGCTGGCGCAGACTGCGCCTGCATATTTCCCCCGAAGCCACTTCTCGATATGTCACCTCAGCCTGGAATGCAATGGCTGAGTGGAGCCAATCACCACACCCCCCGGAATCTAAAGGGGGTGTAATATACCGGACCGATAAAGGAGGGTGAGCAGCGGTTTATAATCCGAGCCCCCTCTTGAGCAGCAGTGGATAATCTAAAATCTTTCTCCATATCAGAGGACACCAACCTCCTATGTCTCTATACCAAGCAAAAAACCACAACAACAACAACACCATCATAGCAGTACAAGACCAGAGCAACAAAGGCCGGAAAAACAGCAAGAAAAACATGTATCGAAGGAGTCCCTCTGAATGAAGAACTAATCATAAAGGATCCCCATATATATAGGGGAAAACAAAATAACTGACGGTGCCATTATCTCCCTCGAAAAGCATAAAGACAAAAGAAATTAATGCGTTCATGGAAGATGAAACGATAGTGACAAAATGGCAGCACAGAGTGACAACGACGATGCGGCCCCGAAGAGCGAGGGATTACAACTTTCTAAAAAGTTCTAAAGAAGTGGGAAGGAAAAATGCCTTGACTTCTGTGGAGAAAGTTTGAGCCATCAGCATAATGGCATGTCGAGGACCATGAGGAGGAGCGTTAAAAACATTTCTTGTCACTTCCTACAAAGAAACACGGAACTATCTATATGCAGTGAAATCAGGAGACTAATTTTCCTCAATATAGTGCTTCGAAGAGCAAATTCTGAAGGCATGGGATCTCGGTACGGTTCCCCTCGAAACCTAGTCGTTGCCTTGCCCAGATCGAGCATCGATTAAGACACTTATGGGCGAAGATATTCCCTGAGGGATGTGTATGGGTCCCTTAAGACTTCTCTAAACGGCTTGATTCCAGTTCTCCTACAAAGAAAATCAAGTTGTCACATCTCCTTCTTTTACTGTATTTATTTATTTCATATCAAATTCGGACACCCGCTTTTTCTATAAAAGAAGGGTCACCAACACCTTGTAAGATATCTCCTGTTGCCTTACAAAGAAAGCAATAATATTATCTCTCTTTCTCTCTTTCTATAAATTCCTCTCTGGTTTTAAGTCATATTCATCGATAGCTATTCTCTCGATTTGCCTATTATATCTTGCCTCAGCATTTTATTATTTCTTAGTTTGTTCTTCAAACGTCTGGCTCAAAATTGATCATATAAAGCCTTGTATACACATACTTATCTTTTATCCCCTTCCCGACTACCCTCGATAAGATTACCTCCTATAGGCCCGAGGTAGGCGCGAGGCCTAACCCCGAGGTATCTACTGGCTTGTCCTAAGCTTGAGATGTCCCCTCAATGGCGCGATTATCGTTTTTGGTTAACTTGATCTTTGTTGTTTTACTCCATATTTAGGACTAATCACCCTTACAAACTAGCTTGGGAATAGATCACATATTTTTAGAATCCCATTTATAAATTTAATTGTTGTTACCATTTTCACGGTAAACAGGATTATAAAAAGTATTGCAATATTTAAACACATAGTGCGGGAATATAAATTCGCGTCCTAATTTTGGATCCTCATTCTGCCAGAGGTAGGACTAGCAAAAAATAGACTTGGAAAACTTTTAATGCCAATAAATTCATCATTTCATAATACAAGAATAGGCGAATCCTAAAACGATACTGAAATAATGATAAATTTGAGTTACTATTGGTCCTTCGCCTGTTACATCTTAATAAAAAGCAAGAATAAATCTAGCCTACTTGGCACCAGAAGGACCTTCCTCGGGTTGAATGTTTTTGTTGGTTAAATCCTCCAGCTCGCGTAGGCTCATTAGTAAGAACGCCTTCGCATAGTGTCCTTCTTCGTTTCCCTCAGCACTCTGGTAGTTGTTGACTCTTTTCCTCACTTTTCCTTCCAATTCTAACAGGCTGTATTCCAGATAATCTAGCTTTTCGCTAACCATGATTTTCCTTTCTTTCCATTCATTGATTTGATCATCTGATGGAAGATTCCTCCACTAGTCTAGCAAAAGTGCGGGTATGTTAACCATTCAAAAGTTTGGGACTTCGTGCCTCATTCTATACAAAACAAAAGGGTTAGACCTTGCCCCCACCAGACTCGTCTATTTATACATTGATGATCGGCATATCAACATTTAGTTCTCCAAATTAATGCACAAAACGTGGTGATGTCCGTTTGGGTTTAGGGAAACCTAGTGGACTTTTGGAAAAGGCTATCTTAAAGGATCATTATATGGACAACATAACTAACCCGACTAGGTTTGGTCATGGTGCATGCACAATTTAAACAGAGTAAGGTTTCTATGGGGCTTTAGACTGGTACCCTTGAGCAGAAAACTCAAGGGGGAAGGCACGAAACTGTCCACTGCACCGCTGATCAACTAGTTTTACCGCAAATAAGCCTCTCTAAATTCAGGGGGTAATGATATAGGAAGGTCACAACCACTCATCGTGCGTTGCTATAGTATTTGTTTGGCACGAGTAGAGTATGATGTTGAGCATGGTTATGCAATAACTAAAAGCGCACTGACATGTATTTGCACATTACTAAAGAAATAAATACAATAGTTTTATAATTTAAAGCAGTTATAAAGGAAGGAAACAAAAAAGATATGTCAATTTTTCTTTTGAAAAAGAAATTAAACAAATAATTGCACATAGGGAGGGTACAAATTCACATAAACGGTATGAAATGGTAAAATCCTAAATGTCCCCAGCAGAGTCACCATGTTATCGCAACCTCTTTCTTTCTTTCCTCGCGGAAGGAATTGGGTTTATGACATTTTTTGTTATGGGACAAATCTTGCCTTTTGGGAAAGCAGTTTGCATTTTTTGAAGAGTCGCCACCTAAGGATTTAAGGTGCTTAGGGAACCTATAAAGTTCATCTGTAACTACGTTTGGTAACCAGCGATAGGGTAAGGGCTGTAAATTATCCTAAGAGTAAGGTGTTAGGCACTCCTCATGATCCACTAGTATGGTTCCCAGCCAGACATCTTTTCTGAATTTGTACAATTAGTAATTAAGAAAGTATGACTCAAACAGTAGGTGATTTAAGTTTAAACACACATGTGTAGGAAAACAACTAATGAAAAGGCTAGGTTTTGAAAAGGAATACAAGTTAAGCATATTTGTAATATAAAAGGGGTGTCCTAGGTTTGTTTATAATATGGATCACATCAATGCATTACCCGATATGACACTATTAAAAGAGGGGCCGTGTGGTGTTAATGCACCGGTCATCATATCCATATCTACCCCTTCCCGCCCCGTGAAGGTAAGTAAAGAGAGGGTTGGTCTCGTCCCTTGTTTCTTGATGTTACTCGTCCCTTCCTATCAGTTCTGGAGGAATTTAGGACCCATATCCTATAAGAAGGAGGTTCTTGGCACACCTCAGGTTTAAAGGCAAAATACTAAGGCGACATACGAAAAAGTAGGACTGCAATTAAATGGGAGCATGGAAAATAAACGAAAGGATCAAATACACCTGCACAGGTGAGGCACATAGACAACATGACTCATACATAATTAAAATATGAATTTAAATCCTATGCATGGTACCTAAATTATAATAGCAAAAGGAGCAACACCAATTTAGAACAGGTCAGCACACACAAAACAAATCGAAAGAACATTTACAACATTCACAAGCAGGGAAGTAAGGGGTTGGGGAACATCAATGACCCAAATCTGAAACACATAAACATGGCTGAGAAGAGATGCATATAGACCAGCCAGTACAAAGAACAAGTTGGTACTGATTGGACTTTAGAACACAAACAATTACTTCAAAGTGTTAACAAGGGAATCATGCATGAAAATATAGTAGTAATAAGACATAGGGAAAATGTATGGGAGTACTCATGCAGGGGTCTATTACACAAAATTAGTCATAACTTAGTGTTAATCAAGTACATTAGGAAACATACTGGTTGAGGGACCTAAATAGGAAGTCAAGCACACATGACGATTACATTTGAACAAGAGAGGATAGAACTTAAGTATGCTGAGTAAACCAGTAAACAAGAAGTGCAATTAAACAACATGGGCCATTAAGTTAGTGCATAAAGAGACATGGATTAATAGACAAAAAGCACATAGAGCTGAGTTTCCGAACTTATCTAGGAACATTCCTGTTAAAGAAGCAAAATGAATAAAGTAAAGCAAGTAGATCTCAACAGTCTAACCTTGGCTTTTAGCCGGCTAGACAAGTTGTTAGAACAACAAGGAAAGAGAGAAGATAGAGTTTTTAGGCGTGTGTGTGTTTTGAACTAATTGTTCCATCTCTTAAGACTGTAGAAGAGAGTCATTTATATAGCAGTTGGAAAACTAAGAATCAATTCTTCAGTAATTATATAACTCAGCATAAAAATTGGTTCGTATATCACTTTGATTAAGGGAGTCACTGTGAAGGGTAAAGGGCAGGTGACAAGTAAGGAAGGAAATCATACACGGCTGGAGTGTAACAAGTAAGGAAAGATTTCAAAAATAGTACCAGTATAGAAAAAGTAATTAAGGCTAGGCTTAGAAGGTTTTCAAACAAAGAAAACAATCAGTAGCAATGCAGACAAGGCAGTGAGAATTAATTAAGGTAAGCAACTAATCAAATCAACTGGAAAGCTAGTAGTCGAGAATCAATAGCATAAAGTAGGACCAAATTTATAAAGCCCTAATTAAGGACACAATTTATTAGAAAAGAAGTATCATAGCAAAATAGGGTAAGGAAATCAATCACCTTAACAAATAAGGCAATGCTCTTAGGGTTTTCGAAAGAAAATTTCCAATCACCACAGATTAAAGAAACCAGACTTGATCAAAAAGGAGTCATGACTCTATACTTTCAACATATAAATAGAGGAAGTCCCCAGCTGTAGCAAGAAAATATATTTGAAGCATAGTCACAGAAAGAAGCAAAAGATAAGCAAACAATATGAACATAGTCATGCAAAAGTGCCATAAGTAGGCTAGGAATTCAGGAAAACATATTCGAAGCAGGGTAATCTCTGGACTCAAGTTAGCAGGCTAACACACAGATACAGAGTAAATAAAGCATGCTAACACTCAGAGAGGCAATGTAAGGCAAATTACAGAAACAAAGTAAAGAAAATCTTAAAATAAAGGGCTTGTCTCAAGTTAAAAACAGTAAGAGAACAAAATCGATCAAAAAAAACAAGGGAAAGGGTTTAATCATAACAAAATCAGTCATAACATGCGTAAAATAACTCCGAGAAACCCTAGTTTTAGAATAGCATGACTAAAATCGAAATAGTTATTTAAAATAGGAGGTTTTTAGAGGAAAATCTTAATAATGTCTAAATCATCTTAGATCTAGAAAGATCTGAGAAGAATCAAACAATAGCGACTTTAGGGTTTTAGAAAATTGGAAAGATGAAGAAAAATCGATTAAAAACTCATGGATACACGTAGATCTAAAGAAAAGTGAAAAATCTCAAGATCTGGGGTTTCAGAGAACCCTGAGAAGATGAGAAAACTTTATAACATTACCGGTTTTGGCCAAAAAAGTCTTGGATCCTACTCGAACAGCCATGGATAGCTGGAAAATGGCATGAAAAACCATGGATAGACTCTCAGAGATTTTTGACCAAGATCTGGACTAGATCTCATCGAGATCCTTCTATGAAATCACAAAAATGAGCAACCAGGATACGTAGGAGACAAGTATACGTCTCAAACAACTATAGGAATCCATGGATCGAGTGAGGATTGGAGGGATTAGGGCTGCTTTGGGTGGTGGTGGCTTGGTCTAGGTTTAGGTTTCAGAGAGAGAACTTAATAGATGAGGGAACGAGGGCGGCGGAATGTGGTGAGAATGAGAGGGTTTAAGAGGGTTGTTTGGCATTAATTATGGAAGGGAATAATGGGGACCGTTGATCTGGGAGATCAGCGGTCGAGATTAAATGGGTAGGTGGGTTCCGGGCTTGGTCTTGGGTCAGGTGGGTTTTTTAATTTGGTTGGGGTCCGTTAGATTTAGGCTAAAATTGAAAGCCAATTTGGCTATAAGTTAAATAGCCACTTTTTTCCTATTTGATTTGTAAAAATAATAAATATTTTCTGAAAAAATAATTTAAAGTGCTAAAATGATTTATGATACATTATTAGAAATTTAAAAATATAGGATCCAATGTATGCGTATAAAACATATTAAATCTGAAAAGGGCTAATATTTCAATTATATGCAATTTAACTTTAACAATACTAAATATAATTATAAAAATATGTAAGAATTACCTTACCCTTAATTTGGCATAAATATAGAAATCCAATAGATGAATTATCAAAACGATAATTTTTGAAATAATTATTGGGGATTTTATGGACCAAAAGGGAGAACATAAATCAATTTAAAATCCTTAAAATTATCAAATAATAATATTAGTAGTAATAATAAAACCTTGTACATGCTCATATATGTATATATATGTTATTTTGAAGGTATTTTGCATACTTAAAATATATAAAAAAAAATTGGGTATCAACAATGGTGTTTTTCTCCGTGAACGCGCAGGGTCTGACGCATTTGCGAAGAAGTTTTTTGAGCTCTTGGATTATTTTTTCATTGCGAATGTGACACAAGGGTTGTGAAGGCAAACGAGAACCTAGAACAGCCTTCGCGAATGCAACATGGAGGTTTGTGAATGCGAAGAAGGAAGGGGAGCTGGGGGAATGGAAATGTTAAGCCTTCACGAACGCAGTTGTGCAACCTCAAACGTGAAAGCGAACGCAAAGTGTCATGACCTGGAGGCATCTAAAACATGATGTAGGTGACACGAACATGAAGAAGTGGTTTTGGACAGTGGCATTTGGCTTTCGCGATCGGGAGGCATTTTATGCGATCCCGAAGTAGAAAGTTGTTGGGCAGACTTGTTTTGTCGCGGGTTTCAGTTCATTTCATCTACTTCTCACATGGCTTGGGTGATTCTTGAGGCTCTTCAAAGGGAGATATTCATAGTCTAATGCAAGTTAAGTAACTCCCATGTAATGTTAGTGAAATACATGGATTACATGTGGATTTGAACTTGAAAATTTGTAGAAATTGTGGGATTTTGAAAGAAACCTAGAAATTGGTATTTTTCTTTTATTTTGACCACGAAATTAAACATGGATTTTGGAATAAATCACTTATTTAAGTTAAGAATGTTGTGGATAAATTTTATCTTCGAATATTTTTGGAATCTAAGCACGACAACCTGAGGGTTGACTTTACAGACTTTCGATCGGAGTTAGGAATTATCATAATTTGATTAATTATGAGTATTAGAGTATGTTTTTATTGGTTTGCACCTTGTTAAAGTAGTTTTATATCATTGGATTTGAATTGAGTAGTTAAAGTGGTGTTGAACACAGGTATGGAACTTCGAAGCGATGTAAGTCTCTTGTTCAACTTTGTGAGGAGAAAGCTACCCCTTAGGTGATGTAATTGTGATGTGATACTAGTTGTGGATGCTACCTACACATGAGGTAACAAGATTCCATATGTGGCTAAAGAATGTTTACGTCTAGGTAGACTTAGGACGTTACCATTCAGTATTTGAATCACTGAACTCATTTTGTTGGCTTAATTAATGGAAATTATAATTGAACTCGATTTAGAAGTTACATATATATTAGGGCGAGCCTTATCACCATGAGTTGTTAGCATGTTATTTGAGAATAAGTAAAGGTTATACTCACCTTGTGTTTATATACTGTATCATAAGCACATGCCTCGTAATTCTAAAATTCCTTTCCTTTTTTGTGGAGCGGGACGAATGCCTCAGCAGGATCATGTACCACACTCTTATTGGAGTGGGTCATTTGCTTCAGCAGTATAATATATGCGTCATTGGTTTGTGCCTCTCGACCCTCGGTAGTGTATACATTATGATGGGATTAGACCGTTCGCCTCGGTAATATCATATTCTTATTGGATCAAGCCATTCACCTCGACAACATTGTGCTTAATTTTTGATAAAAATCTAGCGTGTCTGTGTATTATTCTAATTTGAGTTACGACGACCTATCTGGTGAGGTCCATATAATATGTACCCTGGTTGAGGAGGTAACTAACCTTGAGAGCTTGAGTTTACTGTTCTGAGGAGGATTGTACCACAAACCTAAATTTGTTTCGATTGTTTGTTATCCTCCCATACATTTGTTTACTTCCCACTATTTTTTATTTATTAGACCAGTAGTATGTGTCGAGGTCAACCCCTCATCACTACTTCTCTGGGGCTAGGATAGATGCTTACAAGGTACGCGTCAATTTACGTACTCATGCTGCACTTCTGCACTCAAGATCTGACGGGTTCATTTGGTGGTCATCTTGGTGCGTAGGCACAGCTGCTGGGCAGACTTTATGGGGAGTTGCATTCCAGACTACACATCGCATCATACTATTTACTTTATTTGTCTTTTTTACATTCCAAATAGGTGTTGTATTATTATTGTACTCCCTATTAAATGTTCATGCACTTATGACACCGAATTTTGAGATATGCTAGTTGATGCTTGCCGATTTATATATTATTATCGCCTTTCATTTCTTTCATAAACTACTTATTTGGTATTTTCCAATGGATTTAAAAGTGTAAATTTTCTTCCTTAATAAAAATATATGATTTCAAAAGTAATAAAACCAGTAATTAAGTTTATAAATCACTGTTGGCCTGCCTGCTAGCATTGTTAAGTGCTATCATGACCTTTAGTGGATTTTGGATTATGACAGCTTGGTACCGGAGCTCTATGTTCACTTGGGTCTTACAAGTAATGAGCTCGTCTAGTAGAGTCTTACGGATCAGTGCAAAGACGTCTGTACTTATCTTTAAGAGGCTATAGGGCTGTTAGGAACTCTTCCCTTCTTGATTCCTCATCATGCGATTTGATTCCTTTTGGGCTTATGCCTTTATTTCAATCATACTCAATCTTATGCGACATGGAGCGCTTGTTATCAATGGGGCATCGAGGAATTTTAGTAGTACTGTAGACGTGTTGCAAGATATTTTTACTTGCGTATTCAATCAGGCTACTATCATCGCCTTGAGGAAGGATGTTATGTCATTTCAGTTCAGTATCTGTATTTCCAAGGGTTTTAAGGCTATGCACAAATTGCTATGATGATCATGCAATATTACGCACACAGTGTCAATGTAATAATAGGGTGCTTTTTGCGTGTCGAGTAGTGAGTGACTCAAAAGGAGGATTTCTCAGTGCATGATTTGGAGGTTGGGCATTTAATTCCAACGGAGTAAAGGCAATCGTACAATGGATGTTTAGGCTTTGGTTGATGGCTTTTTTAATGTGGTGTCGTTGTCCTTGGTTTAATGAATTAATGTTTGCAAGAGTTATGGTCTTATTTGATTCCTTCGAAGCAGGGTGATGTGAAATGATGATTGAGAAGCGGTTGTCCGAGATGGCAGTGTGTAGCAGTTTCATGATCGAAGCAATGTCTCTAATACTGATGGTTCGAAAAAGATTATCATCGAGAAGGCTTAGAGTTGATAGCAAACTATTAGTTCAAGTGCTACGGAGATGTGTTTTGCTTCGAGGCAGCAATTGGGCAGCGAAAGATGAAGAAGGACATGTGGGAGATATCCTGTGGTGGTTGAAATGTTAGCCAGTTAAGTATGAAAAGTTGAGGTCGAGAGGTTGCTTAAAGGTGATTATTTAATCGAAGTGGGAGTGGCAGAGTGTCACATGGATTCTGTGGTAGGATAACCACGTACGTTGAGAGAAGTTTAGAGCGATTTGAGAATCATGGTTGAAAGTGACTAGGTCTACAAATTTTAATTTGGATGGAGGCTACTGCATTGAGGAAGATTGAATATGGAGAAGAGGAATTTTCTTTAAACGGAGAGTGGTGTAGAAAATTTTATTATCGTTTTTGGATGCAGTGTGACTTCGAGCTTGGAATGTATTGTCGGACTCGCAGTTGATGTCAATGGGAAATGAATAGACTCTTATAACTATTGGAGGAGTATGGGCTCAGGAGAGTTTCCTTATTTTGTGGTAGTTGTGCCCCGTTAAACGTCGTTGGAAGATGTCGGTATGGAATTCCACCATTAGGCTATCTCCTATGAATAGGGTAGCCTTGCATGATTTTGATGATGTTTCTATGAAGAAGTTCTACTTTCTACCCAGCAGGAGGTCGAGTATGCTATTATGGCTGTTAAATTCAGAATTTTCATGAAAAGTTTCACAAGAGATTACGAGAAATTTTGCGGGTTAACAGTGTGAAATCACAGTAATTTATTAGGAGAAATAATTATGGATTTAGCATAGGTGTGGTTGTTGGTTAAAGCTAAGTGGGGAAGCCCACCATCTAAGATTGGAGCGTGTGGTTGTCTGCTCGTGCGATTTCTAGTTATCAGTCCACTGGTGTATTAGTTATGGCTAATAAAAGAAAACATCAGGGGTAATTCGAGCAAAGAACTTGATAAATGCGTGATATATTTCACCTTATCGGTTCACGTGCATGTTTTGGGAAGACTTAGAGTTCGTGCTAATTATGGGACGTGGAAAGAACCCATCTGGTTGCCTCTTTGGGAGTGTTCATGAGCTATTAATGCACTAGAGTTGCGTTATATATTCGGGACTATACGGTGAAAATCAGAGGGTCTGATTTTATGGCCATTATGATGCTTCATAAGCATGTATCCAGTAAGCTCGAATCTCAACTTGAGCTTCGATCCTGAGGGTTCTCAACTCTCGACCTCAGGAAGTATAAATCAGTGGCTATGATGGCAAAACGGGTGGTTCCCAACACACTTGATTAAAGTTGACCAAGTCTACTAGGCTATTGTGAGCCCGTATCGTGGTATTAAATGCCTGTATCAGTCGCGTATTTGTAATAAATGCATTTGTACCATGTTGGGATTTCCCCTGATATATAAAAAGAGATCACTACCATTTTGTAATGGGGGATAACACACGATATTGAATACAAGAACAAGAACATTCTCTGTTCTCTAACTTAAACATATTCTCCTTTGATCTTATTACTTACATTTATTGCTTACATTTACTATGTCTCATTAATTGATCTTCATTTATTACTGATTATTGATCATAAGAGCCCTCACCAAGGCCCATATAAGTATTAGTTTCCCATCGATTGTTCAAAGCTCAATGCCTGGCTTGACCTCGAGGCTCCGTATAAGCCAGCTCGACGCCCTGATTCTCAACTACTTGATTTGCTTGATACACCATCTTCAAACACTTACCTTATTTTTTGGTCTTACACTTAGCATCTACTGCTCAACAGCTAGCATAACAAATATTACGAGTTTTTAGAACCACAAAATCAAATCTAATTGTAATTACCACTTTCAATGTAAACAGTTTGGCGCCCACCGTGGGGATAAAAATAATAATAATTGTTTTTTTGCTGGTTTCTTATATAACGCAAGTTATCTTTCACACTTTTTCTTGTCCAAATAATCTTTGATTTTAGGTCAAAATTTCAAACTTAGTGAACGCACATGAGAACAACAGTCCTGAAGACCATGTAGAGAATGGCGTAGATATTTTAGGTGTTGACGTACCACCGCAAAACCTTGAGGACGCACCAGAACCAATTCCCGTGGATGTGGTCTCACACAACGCCTTACACGGAGATATAAGCTCCCACATTGACAGGAGTACACACGAAGAGAGCCAACAAGAAGCTTATAAAACCCCAGCTCAAGAGGAACTAGAGGATAGCCTTCACGTCATTTTTAAGATGTTGTAGGCACAACAGCTAGCGATCGCTCAACTGCAGAGCCACTAAAAAACTCCGAGCACAATAGCACTAGAAATGGCTCCTCGAGCCAAACAAGCACCAGAAATATCAAGCAACAACGGGTCAACTGCTGATCCCGCTTTCATAAAGATGCTTGAGGAACTCATACAGAGGATAGAATTGGCAAAAATAAGATAGAAGCCAACGACAAAAAAGTGGAGACATACAATACGAGTGTCGATCAAATCCCAGGCGCACCCACGATCCTGAAGGGGGTAAATTCAAATAAATTTGTACAAAAACCATTTCATCAAACACCGCTCCAAAGACCATTCCGAAGAAAGTCAAAATGCATGTTCTCCCGAAGTACAACAAAACCTCGGAAACCAACAAGCACATCACTACTTACACTTATGTTGTAAAGGGGAATGACCTAAAGAACGATGAGATTGAATCTGAACTACTGACAAAATTCGGAGAAACACTCTCAAAAGGGGCCATGTTGTAGTACCACAACCAAACCCCGAATTCAATAGATTCATTTGCTATGCTGGAAGATTCTATTATAAAGGTACACGCCGGTGCCATTAAAGTCGCTACAAGAAAATCCGACATCTTCAAGATCAAACAAAGAAAAAATGAGATGTTGCGGGAGTTTGTATCCAATTTACAAATGGTGCAAATGGAATTACCAGTAGTCTTCGATGACTAGGTAGAGCAGGCCTTCACCCAAGGTTTGAATGAATGGAGCTCAATAGCTTCAAAGCAACTAAAACAGAGTCTGATAGAATATCTAGCCTTATCTTGGTCGGATGTCCACAACCGATATTAGTCGAAGATTAGGTTTGAGGATGACCAATTAGGAGCCCCCTAGGGCTCAGTATATCCTAACAAGCTCTTTGCAAAGGAACCAAGGCCAAACAAGGAAAGGTATCAACCTCACACTGAAGATTGAAGAAATACCCCAAGGCGTAACATACCCCAAAAAGATCGAAGGGCAGAATGAGGACAGAATCCTCGGGAACTCATGTCAGATTTGATAGACATACAGAACTGATGGAGGCACCCTGATTGTCCGAATACAACTTCAACATCGATGTTTTAAATGTCGTTTATGCCATCGGTAAAATCAAAGAAACCAAGTGCCCAAAACCCATACAATCAGATCCGTCACAAAGGAACCCCAACCTGATGTGCGAATTTCACAGTACACATAGACATAAGACAAAAGATTGCACATAGCTCCAAGAAGAAGTAGCTCGACCGATCAGCAAAGGGCATCTCAAAGAGTTACTCAGCAACCGAGCCAAAAATCAATTATGGAAAAAGAGGAGAATAGAAAAAATGAAATAGAAGAACCACAACATGTCATCCATATGATTTTTGGAGGAGTCGACATCCCACAAGAACCTATCATCAAAAAAACAAAAATAACTATCGCTGGGGAAAAGCAAACTCGGGATTACATAACCAAGGATGCTTTCACATTCAATGATGAGGACATCAAGACACTACCTCAGCCTTATAACAATGCATTAGTAATCTCTTTTCTTGTGAATATATTTCAAATTAAAAGTGTACTTGTGGATCCAGGTAGCTCGGCCAACATTATCAGGTCGAGGGTGGTGGAGCAGCTCGGACTACTCGACCAGGTCGTGCCCACCTCTTGAGTCCTCAATAGGTTCAACATGGCAAGCAAGACAACAAAAGAGGAAATCACCCTCCCGGTCAGCGTGGCCGGCATAACCTAAAATGTCAAGTTTCACATCATCGAAGGAGACATAAGGTACAATGCCTTCCTCGGAAGGCCATGGATACACTGCATGAGAGTAGTACTATCAACTCTTCATCAATTGATGAAATTTCCAATGAAGGACCGAATAAAAGCTGTGTACAGAGAATAGCATGCACCGAGAGAGATGTTCACTGTGCGTGATGTGGTCCCGACATCGACACCTTCGACATCAAAGAAGCTAAAGGATGAGCAAACAAGGAAGTAGAAATAACGAGATACATCCTCGGCTACACCTAAATAAATTAGTAAAGGACCGTACTGAGTCCCCGAAACTAACGATTGAAGGACATCGAGGCTCAAAGCACCATCACTACTAAGGTATAATCATCTCCCATTTTATTTTTACATATTACATTAACTTGTGCACAGGTGTCCAATCGGAATAATCGGAGCGCTTTCCAGCTTGAACACCTGAGGTTTTAATGCACGCATTGCACTCTTTTCCTTCGATCAGGTTTTATCCCAATAAGGGTTTTAGCGGCAAGGTTTTTGGCAAGGCAACATCGATATGCTACCTTAGGAGAAATTAACAAGTATTCAAGGCTTCTCTTCAATCAACCTTGAATACTGGGGGGGGGGGGCATCCCCCCGGGAGACCCCCCC
>MU729397.1:59784-104975 GCA_026770625.1 Nicotiana glauca
ATTTCCACATCAATAGATTTCACATTTTTGCTCATATTTTCATTTCAATAGTGATTTAGATCACTTTCCACCCTTATTACCTCGGCCACCCTTATCACCACAACCCGCACCTTATTACTTCGTATTGCAGCGCGCAACCCGATCTCACCATACAGTTCAATTCACAAACAATCACAACAACAACAATGAACAATTCACAAAGATCACAACGACACTTCTTAGGGAGCAGCAACAATAATTTACAAGTGTTTCCATAACCGTCAATGCTATTTCCGTCATATTCCATAATTCACAAGTGTTTCACGTTACAACAATACTTGCCCACGATAAGCCATAGATGTTAATGTCACAATTATTTCAGTTGCATCACTTACAATTTCCTTATGTCATTTGTTTTCCATCTAATACCACATATCACAATTACAACCATGCAAATCACATGGATTTCACAATTTACCCACGTGAATATCACATACCAAACAATTGAACACCAACAAGGCAATTTTTCAAGGTGAAGGCTAGCCATACATACCTGGAGTCGAATTCCCTTTTTAAACTCCAATTATCAGTCACCAAGCAATCTAGCCGCGTCAATCTAGTTCACAAATTAACACATTCACCTTAGAATTTGAAATTCACAATTACTATCCGAGTTTATTTAGGTTATCAACCCTTCTTTACACAAATTCTTTACTCCATCCCAANGATAATTTGAGGAACAAATTTTGAACAAAAATGAACTTTCTCTCAAGAACCCCTCCTCCCTCTCTCTTGTTTTTGCTTAGAAAAATGGTTAAAATGAGGGGTTAGGGTGTTTTATTAGAAAGGGGGCAGGGTTTTAAATTTTAGAAAATGGAAGCCCGAGCAAGATCTATGGTCGCACTATGCGATCGCCGAATTGGAATACGGTCCACATATTGGACCGTAGAACTGACCCCAATCACTGAACATCTCTGCCTGGGTATGCGGTGGAAAAGTTGTCCGCATTCTGATTATGCGGTCGCATAATGGACCACATTTATAACATCAACTTAGACTAACTCTCTGATTAACTGTGCGGTAGGAATGCGGTCCGCATACTGATTATGCGGTCGCATAATGGACCGCATAAATGACAATTTTCTGGAAACTTCATTCTTTTGATTTTTAAAAGCTTAGATCACTACCAAGGGTCCGAACCGCGGCGAGCTTGCCCATTCCTAACACATATTCGGAGTCGACACCACGAGTTACTAAGTTTTGAGACCAAAAATTATTTACGGGGCCTTACTTTCTCCCCCACTTAAAAATCATTTGTCCTCGAATGAGGATTTTGAAAATCAGTTGGTTTTTGAAAGACATGATATGAAGACTCTCAAAATTTTCACGAACTCCCATATTCTAGAAAAATTTTGCCAGAGTTTCCTCTATAATATGGACATATACACTTGTCAGAGAGCCCCTGAAACATATTCCCACACACCATTACACAATTACAACTATCTCTACAGCTTGTACACAATTCATTACCTCAACAATTGCACATATTCTATCACTTGCTACATTTTGCACATAAACTAGTCACCTCAATGAGTCCCACATAATTTAATCGATTCCACATAATACATGCATATAAATAAACCGTTATCAATCTATACTGCCATTAGTTGTTTACTTATCACATGAGTCTTTATAAAACTTCCATTTACCAAAGGGAGGTTCACATGATTCGAGACAATCACAACACACATAATCCNCGATACGGTCCGACATACCTAGGACTCAACTTCCATTTCTTCCCGAATCGCATGACTCCATTCATAGGAAAAACCCTCAAGAACACCCAATCATCAACTTGAAATTCCAAATCTCTTCGGCGAACGTCCGCATATGATTTCTGGTGACTCTGAGCAGTTTTCATGCTTTCCTGAATAACTTTAACTTTCTCCATTGCCTGGTACACAAGATCTGGCCCTAGAAATTCTGCTTCACCCACTTCAAACCACCCAATTGGAGACCTACACCTTCTTCCGTACAATGCCTCAAATGGGGCCATCCGAATGCTAGCTTGAATGTTGTTATTGTAAGCAAATCCTATAAGTGGTAAGTGGCCATCCCAACTACCTTTGAAATCCAAGACACAAGCCCGCAACATATCTTCAAGCGTCTGAATAGTCCGCTCGGCCTGACCGTCGGTCTGTGGATGGAAAGTTGTGCTGAGATTCACCTGAGTACCCAAACCTTGCTGAAATTTATTCAAAAAATTAGCTGTGAACTGGGCCCCTCGTTCTAAGATAATAGAGAGTGGAGTGACATGAAGCCTTACTATCTCCTTGATATACAACTTAGCATATTGTTCTGCAGTATCGGTGGACTTGACTGGCCAGAAGTGAGCTGATTTGGTGAGTCGATCCACTATTTCCCAAATTGATTCGAACTTGCGCTGAGTGCGAGGTAACACTACCATGAAATCCATGTTGATCATCTCCTATTTCCATATTGGTACTTCCATAAGCTGAGTTAACCTACCATGCCACATATGCTCAGCTTTCACTTGCTGACAATTCGGACATTTAGATACAAAGTTCGCCACACCCCTTTTCATACCGTTCCACCAATAAATCTCCTTGAGACCATGATACATTTTCGTAGAACCTGGGTGCACAGAATTCCTAGAATTATGAGCCTCTGCCATCACCCTCTCCCGAAGCTTATCCATATTTGGGACACATAGCCTACCTTGACACTGCAGTAAACCATCCTTGCCGCCGAGTGAGAATGCTGAAGTCTTGTTATTCAAAATTGCTTCCTTCATCTGAGCCAATGCTGGATCCATAAACTGCTTTTCCTTGACCTCCGCTACAAGAGACGATTCTGCTCCATTATGCACCACAATATTTCCCTCGTCTGACGCCGAAATGCAAACCCCTAGACTGGCCAATTGGTGAACCTCTCGAGCGAAGGACCTCCGATCCACTCCCAAGTGAGACAAACTACCCATGGATTTCCGATTGAGAGCATCGGCCACCACATTTGCCTTTCCTGGATGGTACAAAATGTTCATATCATAATCCTTGAGCAATTCTAACCACCGTCGCTGCCTTAAATTCAGTTCCTTCTGCTTGAACATATACTGGAGACTCTTGTGGTTTGAGAACACATCCACTTGGACCCCATAAAGATAATGCCGCCATATTTTCAAAGCAAACACAACTGCCACAAGCTCCAAATCATGCGTCGGATAATTCTTCTCGTGATTCTTGAGCTGCCTCGATGCATACGCTATAACCTTCCCATGTTGCATCAACACACATCCCAAACCAACCCTGGAGGCATTGCAATAAACCAAAAATCCTTTCGTGCCTTCTAGCAAGGCCAATATTGGCGCCGAGGTCAACCTTGACTTCAGTTCCTGAAAACTTTTCTCACAAGCGTCGGACCATTGCAACCTAGCTTCTTTGTGCGTCAATTTAGTCAATGGGGAGGCGAGGGTCGGGAATCCCTCCACAAACCTCCAATAATACCCAGCTAAACCCAAGAAGCTACGAATCTCCGTCGGGGTCGTGGGTCAAGGCCAATCCTTCACTGCTGCAATTTTCTGGGGATCCACCTGAATCCCTTCACTGGAAACAACATGACCCAAAAAGGTAACTGACTCCAACCAAAACTCACATTTCGAAAATTCAGCATACAATTGGTGCTGACGAAGAGTCTGCAATACTTCCCTGAGGTGATTAGCATGATCCTTCCTGCTTCGCGAATAAACGAGGATGTCGTCAATGAAAACAATCACAAAGGAGTCTAGAAATGGCTTGAAAACCCGATTCATAAGGTCCATGAAAGTTGTCGGGGTGTTGGTTAGCCCAAAAGACATGACCAAGAATTCAAAGTGACCATAGCGGGTCCTGAAGGCGGTCTTAGGAATGTCCTGCTCTCTGATCTTCAATTGGTGATACCCGGACCGCAGATCAATTTTGGAGAAGAACTTTGCACCTTGCAATTGGCCAAACAAATCATCTATCCGAGTCAAAGGATATTTATTCTAGGTGGTTACTTTGTTAAGCTCCCGATAATCAATCCACATCCGAAGCGACCCATCCTTCTTTCTGACAAAAAGAACCGAAGCACCCCATGGCGACACACTCGGTCGTATGAACCCCTTCTCTAATAAATCCTTCAGATGCTCCTTTAACTCTCTTAACTCTGCTGGTGCTAGTCTGTATGGTGGAATAGATATTGGCTGAGCGTTCGGCAATACATCAATCCCGAAATCAATTTTCCTATCCGGCGGAATCCCTGGAAGCTCATTCAAAAACACTTCAAGAAGTTCATTTACAACTGGCACGGACTCGGGGACAGACATTTCTAAGGTGGTGTCCGCCACCCGGACCAAATGATAGATACACCCTTTCTTTATCATCTTCGAAGCCTTAAGGTAAGAAATAATCCTACCCTTTGTCACCACACCATTTCCTTTCCACTCAATAACCGGCTTGTTACGGAACTCGAGTCGCATGACTCTCGTCCGACAGTCAAGGTTGGCAAAGCACGAATAAATCCAGTTCATCCCCATGATTACAACAAAATCTACCATTCCAAGCTCAATAAGAACGGTCGTGGTAACACGACCACACACCGTGACAACACAATTCCTATAAACTCGTGAGGCTGTAATAGAATCACCAATCAGAGTCGATACAGAGAACGGCTCATGAAGCTGTTCGGGTTCTGTCCCAAAACTTGAAGCAATGAATGGGGTGACATAAGACAAAGAGGACCCCGGATCAATAGGAGTATAACACTCAATGGCCTGAATAGACAAGATACTTGTAATAACATCTGGAGAAGCCTCAGTACTCTGGTGACCACTCAAATCATAGAACCGGCTTGGTCCAAACCCTACCGCGACCTCCACCCCTGACAGCACCGCGCCCTGCTGAAGCTGGAGGATGCACTAATGATGTAGCAACTGAAGAATCGGATGACTGGGCAGATCCCCTACCCATACCCTGACTGGGCGCACGGCAGTCCCGCTGGAGGTGACCTCTCACCCCATACCTATAACATACCGTGATATCCAAATAGCAAGTCTCTGTATGAAATCTCCCACACTTGGGGCATGTAGTTCCACCCTGCTGCTGAGACCTCACTCTCGAACGACCGGACTGGCGGGACCTCCTACTGTCTGAACCTGGTCTCGAGTGACTGCTCTGCTAATAACTTTACACATATGGCGGTGCACTCGCTGAGGACCGAGTATATGACTGCGATGGCCCTGATGACCCTCTCCCCGAAACTGGTCTCACTGAGTGACCTATTGACCGGGCCCTGCTGCTACCCTCCCTTTCTGCCTGAATCATCAACTTCCTAGCCTCTGTGGCCTGAGTGAATCCTACAATCTTTCCATAATTCATATCTGAGTACAAGGCTGTTGTAGGAATCTCATTCACCACCAAATGACTAAGTCCCTGAACGAAATGCCGAACTCGAGCATCCATGGAACACAGTAACTGAGGAGCATACTTGGACAACCTCACAAACTCCATGTGGTACTCCCAAACACTCATACTGCCCTGTTTGAGAACCTCAAACTCAGTGGCACGGGCTGCGATTGTCTCGATAGGCAAGAAGTGGTCTATAAAGGCATCTACAAACTCATACCAAATAGTCGGAGGTCTTCCCTCCTCACCGGAATCCTCCCACATCTCTAACCGCGAATGCGCTACTCCCCTCAACCTGTAAGAAGCCAACTCTACCCCCTCTATCTCTGTAGCCTTCATCACTCGAAGGGTCTTATACATCTCATCAAGGAAATCCTGCGGATCGGCCTCTGGGTTTGTGCCTGAGAATTATAGAGAGGCCAATCACAGAAACGGGTGGACTCTGGAGCTGGCGAATCTCCTTGTCCGCTAGAGGACGGAGGGGCATCATGAGATCTCTGGGCCTGGGCGGCCACTAACTGGGTCAACATACGGATGGCTCCTCTAAGCCCCATCAAAAACCCCGGGACCAGAAGCTGGAACAGTATTAGAATTAGAAATATCGGTGGGAGGGATGGTGGCACCCTCTGCCGCAGCCGGAACATGAACGCTTGGTTCTGGGATAGATGGAATGGGCAGATTCAAGGCCGGTAAGTCACTCTCACCCACGACATCAGGTTCATGATTCACAGTCACACTTGGGGTGGCGTCCGCCCTAAGGCCGAGTCTAGCTTTCTTCTTAGGTGCCATTCCTGAAAATTTCGGAACAAGGCACGAGCTAGACATAAATACTTCAACTTTCACATCACCGCACGATATAGAATAACAAAGAAGTGGTTAAATTCCTAAATGTCCATGCAGCCCCCTACTTACAGATGTGGTCGACAACACACCGATAAGAAGGGCTCTACTAGACACCGCTCTGAGACATCCTAGGACAATTTAAAACCTGAGGCTCTGATACCAAGTTTGTCACGCCCCAAACTCGAGGGATATGACCGGCGCTCGACCGGGTATCCCCAGTCAAGCGGACCTGGGTGCCTTTCCTAACTCACGAGCTACCCCTTGTTTTCCTTATTCAATATTCCAAGAACTAGCCATAAAATTAATTTAGATCACCTTTTCCAAAACATACATACATAATAGTTAGTGAAATTACCAATTCGTTGTCCAACAATTGAAACCTGGATATACATAAGCTTCTAACCCACATCCAATATCTACGGAGCCTTTAAAGATATAACGGGATAATACAGTACTTGCCGGTAACAAGGCTTCGGCTATACCTTACACAACAGCAAAATAAAACTACGAAAACAAGCAGCCAGAGCCACGTAGGTCCCCAAGAGGAATGGGGCTAACCAAAACAACTAACAGAAGGCGAAGAGGGAGCTACGATCGGTGGGCTGGAGTACCTACTGTAGATCCACCTACAATTATAACACGAATGTAGCGCCCCCGGCAAAAGGGACGTCAGTACACTTGAATTGTACTGGTATGCGTAACAAACTTTGCACCAAGTAAACTCAAGCTATAGACAAGTAAGTAACAGTAACAGAACAACAATCAAATCCATAAAGAAATAACAATCAAGCCAAACAGGTTTTACAAACTCTCCTGTTTCCCCTTCCACATTTCCACATCAATAGAATTCATATTTTTGCTCATATTTTCATTTTAATAGTGATTTCGATCACTTTCCACCCTTATTAACTCGGCCACCCTTATCACCACAAACCGCACCTTATTACTTCGTGTTGCGGCGCGCAACCCGATCCCACCGTACAGTTCAATTCACAAACAATCACAACAACAACAATGAACAATTCACAAAGATCACAACAACAGTTCTTAGGGAGTAGCAACAATAATTTACAAGTGTTTCCATAACCGTCAATGCTATTTCCGTCATATTCCACAATTCACAAGTGGTTCACGTTACAACAATACTTGCCCACGATAAGCCATAGATGTTAATATCCCAATTATTTCAGTTGTATCACTTACAATTTCCTTACGTCATTTGTTTTTCACCTAATACCACATATCATAATCACAACCATGCAAATCATACGGATTTCACAATTTATCCACATGAATGTCACATACCAAACAATTTAACACCAACAAGGCGATTTTACAAGGTCAAGGTTAGCCATACATACCTGGAGTCGAATTCCCTTTTTAAACTCCTATTATCAGTCACCAAGCAATCTAGCCACGTCAATCTAGTTCAAAAATTAACACTTGCACCTTAGAATTTGAAATTCACAATTGCTATCCGAGTTTATTTAGGTTATCAACCATTCTTCACAAAAATTCTTTACTCTCTCCCAACTACTCTTACTAGATTTTAGGTTTTAATAAACATGCATGAGTGTTTCAACCCCTATTATCAAGAACTAATGCATGAGACTTTCCCCCTCTCAATAAATCTGAAAGTCAATGAAAATGGGGTAGGGATTGTACCTGTAGAAATGGAGAAGTAGATACTTGCTTTAAAATTTCCCGGACCAGATAATTTGAGGAACAAATTTTGAAGAAAAATGAACTTTCTCTCAAGAACCCCTCCTCCCTCTCTCTTGTTTTTGCTCAGAAAAATGGTTAATATGAGGGGTTAGGGTGTTTTACTAGAAAGGGGGTCGGGTTTTAAACTTTAGAAAATAGAAGCCCAACTAAGATCTGCGGTCGCACTATGTGATCGCCGAATTGGAATGTTGTCCGTATATTGGACCGCAGAACTGACCCAAATCACTGAACATCTCTGCCTGGGTATGCGGTGGAAATACGGTCTGCATTCTGATTATGTGGTCGCATAATGGACCGCATTTATAACATCAACCTAGACTAACTCTCTGATTAACTGTGCGGCAGGAATGCGCTCCGCATACTGATTATGCGGTCGCATAATGGACGTATACTAACACATATTCGGAGTCGACACCAGGAGTTACTAAGTTTTGAGACCAAAAATTATTGACGGGGCCTTACATAGTCGAGTTTGACTCATGGCAAGAACTCAAAACACATAGAGAAAAGAGATACAGGAATCAAGTTGTGTAGTTTCAAATAGACAAGTCGTACAAATAAACCCAATAACTCGAATAGACCCCAAGGAACTAGGGTTTTCGAAATCAGTAGAGTTTAGAGGCGATAAACAAATAAACAGCCTCAGAGTCTCAAATAAAACCCAAAAATTAGAGTTTTCAACACTAAACAGGTACAAACAGAGTAAATCAAACAGATAGACTCAGAAACTCAAACAAATCTCAAAAAATTAAGTTTTTCAACGCCAATCAAACTTAGAGATAATAAACAAATGAATCGAATGAAAATATTTAAACAACAGACTCAGAAACCCTAGTTTAAAATCAAAAGATTTTTTTTAAAAAAAGAAGATTGGGGGGGAAATGTTTAAAACATCACATGTAGCACAGATCGAGCACTGATTCAAACAAACAAACTAAAAAGAACATCGAATAGGCTAGGGTTTTTGAGAACCCTAGAAATGAGAAAGGCTTGGAAGGAAAAAGATCAAATATGGTCTTGATAAGGCCAGAACCAGGCTTAGGAGGCTAAGACACGCTGGAGCAAGGACGGAGATGGCTGAGAACCTCCAATCGACAAAAGTATGGGGGAAGACCCTTGAAGTCTGGCCTCGAACCTTCATGGAGCAGGCGTATAGGAGTAGAAGATGGCGAGTAGAGATCATCCATGCCTAGATTAGCCATGGATTCCGATGGATTTTGGGTCGGAGAGGGGGTAGGCGACTTCTAGTGTTTCAGGGGTTGAGAGAGTTCGAGAGAGATGAGAGAAACAAAGGCGTCGGGTTTGAGAGAATGTGGGATAGGGTTGGGATCGTTTGGAATTAAAATGGAAAGGGAGAATCTGAGCCGTTGATCAAAATGATTAACGGCTCAGATTAAAAGGGACACAGTCGGTTCAACTGAATGGATACTGGGTCAGGTAGATTAGGTAGTTGGGCTGGGGTAATTTGGGCTTGGCTTGGGGCTGAAATGGGGTTAAATTTGGGTGTTATTTTGGCTAAAATTGAAATAGAATTGGTTGTAATTAAGGCTAAAATTGCAAAGAAATAGGGTCAAGTTCTAAATAGCCACTTTTTCCCATTTTATTTAATAAAAATAGCTAATAATAATTTAAAAGTAAATTAAAAACATTGAACTGACTAATAATATATAAACAATAATCAAAAAATATTAGGAATAATTTTTTAATTATAAAACTCGGTTAATTATAAAATTGGCTACAATTGCAATTTCATGCAATTAAGCTTTAGAAATTCCAAATAAATTTGTAAAAATATATAAAAATTATATTAATTATATTTTATTTTAAATATGAGAATGAAATACGTTATTCGCCAAAAATGATAATTTGGGAATAATTTTGGATTTTTCACTGTTAAAAATAGACAATAAATTAATTCTAAAAACCCCTAAAAAATTGAGGAAAAATACCAAAACCTTTGGGCATGCTTATGTATACATACATACACTATTTTGAAAGTATTTGAGTATATATAGAAAATATATAGGAAAAAATTGGGTATCAACAAGAAGCCAGAGGCATTTCTCCTCTTTTAAGGCTTTTCACAACCTAGCTTCACGGCAGAGCAGCACAGACTTGAGCTAATCAAAAGCCTATTAAAAGGAAGCTCGATAAGAAAATGAAATCACAAAGCTAAAAAACCAATACAGTTGTCCAAAACTCACCAATACAGAGCCGCTATGCCTCATCAAAGGTTCAGCGCACACCTACTGGCCTAGTCTCATCAACCCAGGTGAACCACTCCCTATGGGAGCTTGGTCGTTACATACCCTGCTCGATTTAAGCGCACCCTGGCCACGAATCTCCCCCGAAGTACCTTCGGCGGGATAAGAGAAAGGTTCCAAAAAATATTTATCCATTGAAGTACCTTCGACGAGAAAGGAAGACGACTGCAAAGGGGGAACCATTTTCCCAAGGCTATAAGCCTCAGATGCCGCAGGCTCAACTGATAAATCTTCTTAGAGCCTCTGAGCATTGCTTGCTTCGCTATGATAGCCCTAGTCTGTTGAGGACACCTTCCATTTGTTATCAAACCTTGGCCCCGAAGCCGATGATCCTTCCTCCTCCCCAAGGAGGCACGATTTCATCTTGGAAAATTATCCGATGCCTGCATTAGCAACGTTAGTACACACAAAAGAAAGTATCTACGTAAGAAAATAAGCCATATAGCATGTTCTATGATGTTTTTCCTTCCATCTACCCTTGGAAAGTTTGTGCCACTTACGCTCGTCATAAATCAAGCAAGCTCTAAGTTTCCGAGACTAATCTGCCAGGTCGAGAACCTCGCACGACAACCATGTGGTCGTTAAAGAAAAGAAAAAAATGTCTTTACGGAGCCTGCCTCCGTCATGGAAAAACATAGTCATAACACGAGTGTACCACTTACGTGTGAAATTCCATTTCTCAGGAAATGGAAGAAACTACGCGGGGTTAATATTGACAGTCCGCACTCGGACAAATCGACTCATCCACACCCTCAGTCCTCATCCTCTTTATTACTAGCAGCAAGTTACCGAGTAGACCAACATTGCTGTGTAATCGGGCCCCGGTGATGCTAGGGCTGATACAATCTAATAAGATGGTTGAGGGTGAACTCGAGCCCAGCTTTATCTGCAAAGTACATTATCATCAGCGCTATCCTCTAAAAAGACGGGTGAACATGTGCCAGGGTAACCTGATATCTTTTACAAAAATCAAGCATGCGCCTGTCAAGAGGACCCAAGGTAATAGGGTACATATACACGTTAAAAAACCCCTTGACGTGAGCCACGATGCTCACTTATGAGGAAGGTACTTGAAGTACCATCTTTTCTCCCCATCCGCAATGTTTTCTAACTACCTCGAGGTGTTCCTCCCCTATTGAGGAGATGAACCTAGATGCAGGCTCACAACGGCCCTAAACACTGGTGGGCCTCTCTAATGTAAAATCCTTCATCGAGACAAAGCTACCTCAACGCTAACCAACCGGACACCGGTGGTGTACCACCGATCAGGCACAGGACAGAGGTGGAACCCTCCTCTTTTTGACAAATGGATTTGGGCGTAGCAGCCATGAATATGGTAAAACAAGAAAGAAAAGACATAGATTTTGGTGAAATATTTGAAAACTAGCGTAAGGAAGAAGAGCTCAAAAAAAGGAACAATCACTCAAAATAGCGGAATCCCCAAATAATGGAAGTGAAAGTACATATATAGAGCAAGCAATGATTGTTCCCCGATTCAGAAGGCCAATTAATTTTGACCATGTCAGTACCACATTTTGGGGAAGTGTACTAGTGGGACTCCCCCGGTCGCTTTGCAATCGTATCACGCAAATGACACCGTCAGACAACACTAGAGAACCATCAAGGTCTTGAGGATCCCGATACAGCAAGCTTGAACTCTAAAAACAACTATCAACCTAGTCTTGTGATGGTTCCCAATTTCGGGGGTTCTGACTACTCCGGGTATGGGCTATAAAGAACTAACATCAAAATTCAAAGACCATACTCGCATGAAAGATTTGAAGCCGAAGAATCTCTTTTTATTCACAAAAATATATTTACAAGGGCTATCTTTATGAAGCCTTTTCCCCTATAAATTTATTTATGAAAACAAAAGGGGGAATACGACATGAGTCAATTCCTCGCCCTCACTACTCTCTAGATTATCTTCGGAACCCTCATCCGAAGTGGTCGAAAATGCTGATTCTTCCTCTAAGATTCGTGTTGCCTCAAGATCAAATGAGACATCAGTGCCTTTAGCACTTGCTTCCTCGAGAGTCTGACTCCTCGCTTGCAAATGAGCATGAGCAATGGCCCGATTTAGCTTCTGCTCGACTTCCTCAGATATTTCTCTGGCTCGTACATTTGAACTGGCTGCATCTTTCATATGTGATGATGCATTTTGTTTAGACTCAGACTTGGCCACGATTAGTACACCATCCTCCTTCCGAGTGCTTCAAAGCAGATCTTAGGTCGACGCCAACTCCGCCCGTAAAAGGTCCCTCTCCGAGGTTATGGCATCATTTTGCCCCTTCAGCTTAAGGATCTCCGCATCTTTGGGTGAAGCCTCTTCCTGGAGTTGCCCCACCAGGGCATCCTTTTTCCCAATCTGCAAAGGAGAAAAAAATTGATAAGCATCAAGTTATAAGAATAAAAGATGAGTTCGTGGATGTCGTGTTGCCTTCTTAGCAAGGTCAGCCGTTTCTTGGCACAATCCTTCCAAACTCGCCCGAAGCCCATTCAACGCCTCCTCCTTTCGGACAAAGAAGGCCTCCGACCCCTTCAGCTACGAGGTGAGCCTTTTGAGCTCTTTCTCACATCTTGAAAGCTCATCTCGATGCCTAGTAAAGGAATGCTTATACATTTTCTTAGCCTGCAAAAAAGCGGAGAAGTTATAAAGTCAAGGGCAAAAATTTGAAGCACAAAAGTTATGTCAAAAAATGTCACCTACTGCTGAAGCCTCTCCATGTCCTTGAGAGAGACGGGAGCATCGAGATCAATGTTCTCAACGATGCTGTCGAAGAGGTCTCCGATCACATCTTTCCCTCCATGAGAGGCACCCACACCAGCGATATCTGGGTCCTGTGCATCTCTGATTCCCCTGATAAGTACGAAGTGCCCAAAGTAAATCCTCCTAGGGCGTGGATTTCTCTAAAGGTCTCATCTTACACCCGAGAAATTTCTAGTTTAAACACTTCAGAGTCACCAGCAGCGGGTTCATTGACACGAAATATACCATGTCAGACTTAAAACTTAGGGACTCTGCCTGTACCCTCCTCGAGGGTCCTCTTAGCACGTGTTTGATCCATATTGACCACCCCCGATTTGACAGCTTTCCACCCAACATCATGTAGAGCATCGGTGCCTCATCTCGTCCTTTGTACCAAGAGGCCTTCATCATCTTCATCCTCGTTGTGGGAACTTGTCACAGCAGCCAAAGTCGAGACCTTGGTGTCAGACCGAGGCCTACAAGCTTTGTGTTTCTCTTATTTGGGAGACTCAGCCGACGCTTCCTTCTTCCTCTTCTTACACTTACCAGTTTCTGGGTTCCTTCCTCACCACCAGGAGGCGGTCTCGTCAACACTCTGTCCCCGAGGCCTGCGCAAGCAAGATGCATCAGACTTACCAATATAAAAGATATTCAGAAGGAAACATGCCAAAGATTGCAGTAAAAAGTGTACCATGGTTCTTGGCCTGCCACCGCGTTCTGGCACAATCGCGCTAAGAACGCTCGATATAAGGGAAAGCAGAATTCAACTACCTGATCCATCTCGATAGGTTCTGAACCGCGACGGGGTACCAAATAGTGTCTTTATAATCAGAGGAAGATCATTGTCAGAAAAGTAAGAAAGGGCAGTAAAATGTGCTCAAAGTAAGGGAACTTACGTTCTATATTCCACTCCTCCGGGAATGGTATCCTGTCAGCCATAATTATGTATATTTATCGTAAAAATGGTAATAATAATTAAATTTATTGATGGGACTCTAAAAATATGTGATATGTTTTTATGCTAGTTGTTTGTGCGGATGATGTTGTGTGTATGGAATTTAGACAAAATGTGAGCTAAAGATAGAGCTATAATCAAACCGATGAGCTAGCTGATCTAGGCTTTTACTATATGCATACCTTTTCACCTCTTTGTTTCTGTGTAAGGACCACTTGTGAGCATTTGCAATTGGATGTTTATGCATACAAAGATGTTTCTCCAATTTTGTCTTTAACGCTTGTTGTGTTTCCTTTTATCTTATTATGATGACTGTTTACTGTTAAAATGATAACGACAATTAAATTTATTAAATGAGACTCTAAAAATACGTGATCTATTCCCAAGCTAGTTTTTTTATAGAAGATGGTGCTAGTATTATGAATCTTAATAATGGGGGGGATAAACGGGGTAACGACCGAACGTAAGGGCTTAAAACTCGGGTGTAAGCTTGGTCGATTGGGACTTCAAAGTCGACCTAAAGGTCGAGCTCGAGTTGTCGGGGATATTCGGTAGTAGTCTAACAGCTAGAGATATAATCAAATGAAGCTAGTTATAACTGAAATTGTGTTTATACGATGAATAACACATATAAAATATGAAGAACACATATAAAGGCAAAGGATATCGAGGTATCCTCGGTATTAGAGATAGCCAATAAGTTTTTGTAAGAAGAGAGAGAGAGAGAGAGAGAGAGAGAGAGAGAGAGAGAGAGAGAGAGATTATTACACTTTGTAGAATTGTGGGAGCAGCATCAGTCTCATACAAGGTAGGGCGAGTTCCCTTAATATAGCTGAGGAACCGTAGTAAAGAATACATTTATATCTAATTTATGAAATATGGAGATGTGATGGCTTGATTCGACACCCCAGTATAGGCTAGGGATAGGCCGGCCCTATCAGACTCAACCGCATGTTTTGGGGGCTCCCCCTTTATCTTTATCTCTGCCTCGAATCGGACCTTGACAAGCCTCGAATGAGAGGACTAAGTTATGACTTCATATCCTTGGGGTCTCGAGATAACTTCCCGAGGTGGCTTCATGTGCTTGTGATCTCTAGGTACCTCCCCTAGATGGCTTGATGGCGGGAAATCGGGTCCTTTGATTTCACTGCGTACAGATAGTCTTCGAGTTTCTTAGAGGGTAGTGATAAGAAATGTTTGTGACGCACCGTTCCGTGGGTTCTTGAAATGATATCATGTTGTTGGCATAGCCCCTCCTACAAATGTCAAGGCATTTAACCTTTTTGCTCTTCAAGGCTTATTAGAAATATCCTGACTCCTTGCTCCTCGGGATCATAATGTTGTTTATCGATTCAGCTTCCATGAGTGCATTAATTATGCCTGTTGTTATGCTTTTCAGGGCAATAATGTCGTCATTGGTTACTTTGTTCCCCCTATATGGGGATTCTCATGATCAACTCTTCATTCAAACTTCCTTCAATATCTATACTTCTCTCCTTTCTTGCTATTTTTAGTGTTTGCTATGTTTGAGTTCTATGGCCTCAAGATCTTACTCCATATATGCCATGGCCTAACTCTCGATCCCCTTTAGGTCACATGAATTTATGCCACTGTGAGGTTATTGTTGTTGATGTTGTTGTTGTGGTTATTGCTGTTGTTGATTTTGTTATTACTATCCCCATTAGCTCGGAGTGATGAATTAGGTGCTCGATTTCCTTCGAATCGGGGGAAAATTCAAATTATGCACCAGTGCTCAAGAGGGAGCTCAGATTATACACAGCTACTCACCCTCCTTTCCTCAGCTTGACATGTTACATCCTCTTTGGATTTCTGAGGGGTATGGTGACGGTCTCCACCGGCTGTTACCTCCTGGACCGAGGCAACATTTCAAGAAATGGCTTCGAGATGGTGGTACTGGCGGGGGTCGTACTAGCCAAAATTTTCACCCAACCACTACCGATCTTCTTCCGGCATCTCTCTGTCATTTTTCTCTTCTCCTCTGTTTCCCTCTTCTATATCCTTCCTTTTGGAGATGCCATTTTCGGGAGGATGTAGGATGAGATTCCCGAGAGGATCGGACGTGGAAGATATTGTCTTTGAGGTCATATGCCTGAGGGGGCGGCAATGGAAGTGTAATATAAACAGGCTAGATCCTTAGGCTTGCATATTACCTGTATTTCTTCGCTCTTTTTGTAGATAATGCAAGGATATCTCGAGGATATTGTCTTTGAGGTCATGTGCCTGAGGGGGCGGCAATGGAAGCGTAACATAGACAGGCTAGATCCTTAGGCTGGCATATTACCTGTATTTCTTCGTTCTTTTTGTATATAATGCAATTGTATGTAACGATATCTCGAGGATTGTTATAAGTGAATACTTGTGCAATTACAAAAGTCTTTCTCTTGGTTTTTTCCTTTGATGTTTGTCACATTCGTTTATATTTTTTGGTGGCTTCGAGTGCATGTTTATGTTATGTGGTCTGTGATACTGTCCTCGGGCATGAGTGTTGCATCCGAACTCATGCTGACAAACTAGCTATATACGGAGTTCTTTTGTGACTTCCCAACTGGCCCCAAATTGGTCCAACAGCCTCGGACTGTCGGAGCTCTTTCTTCGTGCGAAATTGTGATTAAAGTATTTGGGCCTTGTAAAATGGCTGTTGAGAAGACACTCGTATGAGGATCCACGGTCTCAAAACGACAGTAACTTCCCGGAAGTGGTCTCTAAATGGAGATCTGGTTGTGTTTCGAGCCGTCCTGGTAATTACCAGGAGTCCGTTTTGTGCGGGTGTTTTTGTTAACTACGCCTCCCTCTTTGTGAATCATCCTCCTATGGTGAAGGCCTCTTGGGGCTGTATGCCAATTTGATTGAGACATTGTTGGTCTACTTTAGGGCATTGTTTTGTTATGGAAGAAGTCCTTGGGGTCAGAGTTGGTGCCTGGGGTTGCCACCTTCGATTTGTGCAAGCTTGTTCTAGCCTTCTTCTTATGCTCTTGTGAAGTTGCTTCCATGTGGGGATTCCCGGAGCTTGCTAATTTTATGGAGTTTGGCGGATCATGCCCTTGGCAGCTGCTTTCTCGGGGTACGGTATAAACCGGGCATGACGATAGATAAGATATGTGTTGCATTCTTATTAAGGAGCTTTTACTGGGGCGAGACTGGACCGAGCCTCCGAGGGGATTGTGTTGTCCGACCCTGACGTTGTTCTTTAATTCCAACAAGGGTAGGGTTGCTTAGGAGGGTGTTTGGTCATTTAGTAGGCTTTGCGGACTTCCTGTTGTGGTAGGTTTTGGTGCGATCCCTCTGTTTCTTGGATCTTTGAGTTTCAATTCGAGTCGATATGGTCGTAGAACTGTAGTTTGATTATTTAAAGAGTCTGAATTGGGCACAGCCGGTGCCCGAGCTGGCGTAGCACTATGCTGAACCGCATATGGTGAAGGAGAGGTGATTTGTTTGCCGATGATTTGAGCCAAGCTGGAGCGGGCCTTCAAAGGGAGCATTTGCTTGCAGGGACGTATGCTGAGAGTACCATTTTTCCAGGAGAGTTCACTTGAGCAGAGATAGTTGGGCGTGGTGCCCGACTTTATTATGGCGAATGCCCCGAAGAATGCCCGTCATCGGAGCATCGACCTTGCCATTCACCTTTGTAATTTCTTTACAGACTTATGCTTGTAGATGGAGAGCGCACCTTTTGCACATATATATGTATAAATAGAAAAAATGAGAGGAGTCATAAATTTCTTTACCTCCTTTGTATAGTGTTTGAATCGACGGACTGGTTTTCATGTTTTGGCGGGACCCTAGCGGGTACAGAACCAATCTATTTTAGGCTAGGGGACCTTTGAGTGTGATTTGCTTATGCAAGCAGCCACCGGAACCTTTTCATTTTGTATAGCTGCTTCCGGCCTTAAGTCAAGTTTTTGTCGAACCTGCCTGTCTTTCGGTCTATTTGTGCTGGTGTGGGCGAATGTTCGAGCCGAGATTGTGATAGATACTAGGTTGGGGCCGAAAATGCTAACTTACTTGAGGATCACCAATGTTTCCAAATTTGAGTTTGAAGAAGATTCTCGATCATGCCTAAAATAGTTGAGAGTGCGTGAAGTACGAATCCCGGAGGGAAGTCTTCTAGGAGATTCTTGCAAGGGGTTTTGATCTTTCGAAGGAGATTAGTCCAAAGGAGAGGAGCGCCGATCTGATGAGGAGGATACTGTCAGGTTGTGACTGTCTGAAAAAAGTGGAATGACTGTTTCTTGCCTCCTTTGCTATGTATATATAGTTTTCAATATTCTAGGCCCGAAAGGGCTCCCAGTTGGTCATCCTCGGCCCTTATATTTTGCTGGTACCGGTTGTGAACGTCCGACCTAGTCACGACCGGGTATTCAATTAGGTTCTTCTTCAGCTGCTTCAAGGCCACTGAGCTTCATTCATTTAGGCCTTGGGTGAAGGCCTGTACCACCCAGTCGTTGGAGGAGGGTGGCAGTTCCATTTGTTCTATTTCAAAGCGGGACACGAATTCCTGCAACATCTCATTCTCTCTTTGGTTGATTTTGAAAATGTCGGACTTCCTCGTTGCTACCTTCATGGCTCCCGTGTTTTCCTTTACGAAGGAATCTGCTAGCATGGTGAACGAATCTATGGAGTCGAGAGCCAAGTTGTGATACCATATCATGGCCCCCTTCGAAAGTGTCTCTCCGAATTTTTTAAGCAACACGGACTTGATTTTGTCATTTTTTATATCATTACCTTTTACAGTACAGGTATAAATGGTGAAGTGCTTGTTAGGATCGATGGTGCCATTGTATTTGGGGAGTTCTGGCATCCTAATTTTTTTGGGAATGGGCTTCTGGGCCTCTTCCTTGGGGAATGGCCTCTGTACGAATTTTTTCTAATCAAGACCTTTTAGACCGAGGGTGCTCCCGGGATATGGTACACTCGAGAGTTGTAGGTCTTGCCGTTTTATCACTGGCCGCAATTATTTTTTTGCCGAATTCTCTAAGGCTCGTAGTGCCAAGTTCCAAATATGTGTTACGAATGTGTAGAATTCTTCGCGGTAAGCTTGCTCGCTGCAGTTCGGACCCTTTTTACTGATTTTGCACTTAAAAATCAAGAATCAAAATTTTCCAGAAAATTATCATTATGTGGTCCAGAATGCGGTCGCAGATTAGGTATGCGGACCGCATTTCTACCATAGAGTTAACCAGTGAGTTAGTCGAAATTGAAGTTAAAAATGCGGTCTATTATGAGATCGCATAATCAATATGCGGACCGTATAATCGTTGCATAAATTCCTCAAGGATTTGTGAATGTCAATTCTGCGGTGCATTATGCGATCGCAGAACAGGAATGCGGACCACATTTCTGTCGCAAACCCAGGCAAAGAACCCAGAATTTAGGAGCACTTCTGCGGTCCATTATGCGGACCGCATTTCCGCAGAGTGCGACCGCAGACCCGACTTGGCTCTAGATTTTCTATTTTTTTAACCCGATCTCTTCTTCAATAAAACACCCCAACCCTTCATTTTTACACATTTTTTGTATAAAACTAGAGAGATTGGAGAGAGGGTTCTTGAGAGAGAAAGTCTCATCCTCATCAATTGATTTTCCAAGGTCATCCAAGCCCGGAAAAAAAATCTCAACTACTTGTCTTCATCTACATTCTTGCAGGTAAGGTCCCCAACTCTTTTTCATTTATTTTCAAATTTTAATAAAAAGGGAGATTCTTATGCATTGATTCTTGGTAATACAGGGTCGAAATACTCATGCATGTCTATTAAAATCTAAAATCTAGTAAGAGTAATTAGGTGGGAGTAAAGAATTGTGTACAGTGTTGACAACCTAAATAAGTTTGAGTAGTTGTGAACTTCGACTCTAAGATATACGTATTAATTTGTGCACTAGATTGATGTTGCCGGGCTTTTTGGCAAAGTTGGAAGTAGATATTAAAAGGGAATTCGGCTCCAGGTATGTATGGATAACCTTGATCTTTGTAGAATCACCTTGTGTGGTGTACGAATATTTGGTATGTGATATCTGCATGGCTTATTCATGAAATTATTGTGATTATGCTTCTAGTAAGAATTAAGGAACAAACGAAGAAACAAAATCGTAAATGATGCAACTAGAATAACTGTGATAACCACATCTATGGCTTATTGTGGGCAATTGTCATTGTGATGTAAAACACATGTGAATTGTTGGATATGACAGAAAATAGTATTGATGGTTGTGTAAATACTTGTAAATTGTTGTTGTTATTTATTAAGAAGTGTTGTTGTTAATCTTTGTGAATTGTTGATTGTTGTTGTGTTGTTGGTGAATTGTGATTGTACGGTGGGATCGGGTTGCGCGCTACAACACGAAATTATAAGGTGCAGGTTGTGGTGATAAGGGTGGCCGAGGAAATAAGGGTGGAAAGTGATCGAAATAACTATTGAAATAAACATATGAGCAAATTGTGAAATCATTGCCGTGGAATTGTAGAAGGGGGAAACAGGAGAGCTTGAAAACTTGTTTGGCTTGATTGTTCCTTTCCTTGTGCATTTGATTGTTGTTTCTATTATTGTTACCTACTTGTATATGGCTTGAGTTTAATTGGAGAAAGTTTGTTCATACATACCAGTACAATTCAAGTATACTGACGTCCTTTTTGCTGGGGGCGCTACATTCGTGTTATGATTGTAGGTGGATCCATAGCAGGTACTCCAGTCCACCGACCGTAGCTCTTCATCCCTTCCCCTCAACTGAATTGGTGAGCCCCTTTCCTTTCGGGGCCCGCGTGGCTCATGCCGCTTCTGTTTTGGGATGTTATTTTAATATTTGTATAAGGTACAGCTGGAGCCTTGTTACCGGCAAGTACATTATCATTCCTTTTTCATGTTTAGAGGCTCCGTAGACAGGAAATGTGGGTCATGAACTTATGTATTATGTATCTTGCACGTTAGGTTATGTAAAGTGTAAACCACGTTAAGAATCATGTACCATATGTATGTTTTGTAATAAAAAGGTGTTTTGATTGTAAATGATTATTTCTGTTGGCTAATAAGTAACAAAAATAAGGGGTAACACATGGGGTAGGAGAGGCACCTAGGTCCGCTGGACTGGGGCTACCCGGTCCAGCACCGGTCATGTCCCTCGAATTCGGGGCGTGACAAATTCGATCCTATTGGTAAGGTCCTCCAGCATCTTTACTATGGTGGGGTCAGCCGTTGACTCGATATCATTTGATCTTTGTGTATTTGCTCGGCAGGGGGAGCTGTCTCTGGTGCTGGTGTACTAGGAGTTCTCGGATGGCTTTGCAACTGAGCAATGGCCAGTTGTTGTGCCTGTAACATTTCAAAAATAACATGAAGACTAAATTCCTGTTCTTCCTGGGCTGGGTTTTTTTGAACTTCATGTCAATCATCGTGTCGCATACTTTTGTCGGCGTGAGAAGTTTCGTTGACTTGTTGTGCGTCCTGTGAGTTTGCGTCTGCTAGTAGTGGTCTGTGTGCGTTATCGAGATCCTATAGTGTTGCTCCGGCGGACGGGGTAGCTACACCATTTTCCCCATGATCTTCAAGGCGGGCGAGTTAGCTACACCATTTGTGTAATGAAGCTAGCAAAAAAATAATCACTATTAGTTTTAGTCCTACGGTGGGCGCCAAACTGTTTACCATGAAAATGGTAACGATAATTAAATTTATTAAATGGGAGTCTAAAAATAAGTGATCTATTCCCAAGCTAGTTTGTTATAGCAGATGGTGCCAGTATTATGAATCTTAACGATGCGGGGGGAGATAAATGGGGTAACGACTGAACCAATGGGCCTGCAACCTGGGCGTAAGCTTGGTCGATTGGGACTTCGAAGTCGATCTCGGGTTGTCGGGGATATTCGGTAGTAGTCTAACAGCTAGAGATATAATCAAATGAAGCTAGTTATAACTGAAATTGAGTTTATACGATGAAGAACACATATAAAGGCAAAGGATATCGAGGTATCCTCGGTATTAGAGAAAGCCAATAAGTTTTTGTAAGAAGATAAAGAGAGAGAGAGTGAGAGAGAGAGAGAGAGAGAGAGAGAGAGAGAGATAATTGCACTTTGTATGTCACGCCCCAAAAATTGAGGAACACGACTGGCACTCAACCGAGTAAACCCGACTGAGCAAGCCTGATAGGTTCCATTCTACCCAAACCAACTTATAATTAAATAGGAGATGGACTCCATTAACCATACTTAGTAAGTAGTTTATTATCAACTGCATTTTTGTTTTCATCAGCCATTTCAACTTTAGTATTCAAAATATGACAATTTATGTATATGAAGGAAAACATATTTGCCAAACACCAATACTTCAAACTTAGTTCCCAATATCAAACACCACCCACAACCTGTCTACAGAGCCTCTAAATACAACTGAAGAATAATTTGGAGATACCGGTAACAAGGCTCCGGCTATATCTCAAATACAAATTACATGACATGACCCCGGGATAAAGTGGGGCTCACCAAGTCTGCTGGGAAGAGAATACTGCTATCACTGGTCATTGCCGCACATTGTGGAACAACCTGTATCATAAAATGATACGGCGTCCCCAGCAAAAGGAACGTTAGTGCCATTGAATAGCACTAGTATGTATAACTAAACACCATCTAATTAGAAAGAACTATCAAACAAGAATAAAGAAATCATTAACACTTGTCATTAGAAAGAATTGTCAAACAAGAATAAAGAGATCATAAAAGTAAATCAAAACCTTTAACAATTTCCACATCAACAAATAAAAGGGACCACATAGCTTTCACATAATTTCCATACCACTAGGTTGCGTTCCATAGCCCGTCATATACATATCATATTATACACCTATGCGTTTCATATCCCGTCCATAGGGTTCACATATAATATTGTACACCTATGCATTTCATAGCCCATCCATAGGATCCACATATCATATTATACACCTATGCATTCCATTGCCCGTCCATAGGTTCCACATTTTGTATTATATCCCTATGCGTTTCATAGACCGTCCATAGGGTTAGCATATTATATTATACACCTATGCGTTTCATAGCCCGTCCATAGGTTCCACATATCAATGAATTGGCACATGGGGCCACAATCATTACAACATACTTGGCACTAGGCCATAATTCATAACTCAATATCTTATTTCCCACATTTCACATCATTCCACGTATTTCACATCAACATCAATTTCAACAACAAGCCATTCAATACAAGATGTCAAGTACACATGAGGGGAACCATGAATCCTAGGCATATACAATATCTCAGAGACCATACACCTAAAGTTTATTGACAATGAAACTTTAAACAATGGGGGATCTTACAAATCAATAGAGGGAGTACACCAACCCGCAATAAAAAAAAACACATCAAAGGCATAAGCAAATAATTACACCAATTATTCTTGAATCCTTCTTTTTTTTAATCATGACATTATACAATTATAATTCAAGTTCTCAGCACATTGGCCACACTCTATTTCCCAAATTCATTTGATTACTTCAAACATCTCTACACATAGAGGATTCCACATAGTTTGGCATAAGATATGCAACTCAATCTCAATTTAAGGTCTTAGCATTTCAATACGTGATTCATATCCCTTGCACCCTTTCTAAGTTATTAACAATAGCATATTTATCATATTGGAATGCATCTTTCACAATTATAGGGTCACAACACCAACTCATGTAAAGTACCAATCACAACAAGAATCCAAAGTTCAATCTTACCACATTTACACAGTCACTTACTTCACTTCCAAACATCTTTGTAAATTACCAACAACTAGACACAATCAATCAAATACATTTGGTACACATAAGAACAATTTGGAGGATCAACCATAACGTGTTTTCTTACACAATTTGGCATCAAAATCTCAATTTAAACTTGACTTGAAGTCTAGGCACTTTAGCTCATAACATACTAAACACATTGAGGTACATCTTTTACATATATTCTTGCAATATCCAAATCCTTTGAAATAAGGAATACCACATAAATCAAATTCCATACTTACAACATACGCAGGGACACCATGGGAGCTCAATTTCTAAGAAGAGTGAGTTTTAGCCATACATACCTTGATTATGCTTTCCTTAAGTTGCTACGATGTTCCGGAAATTCTAGCAATCCCAATCTACTTTGAGACATAGCAAAATTGAACACAAATTAGGAAGATATTCATAATTCTAGCTCATTTGAGCATTTTATCAAATACTAGTTGACCATTTTGATTTCAAATCCCCTTTTCAAGATTTTCTTCATTCCCTAACCCAATTTTTACTTATTTATGTTCAATAATCTCTCCATAAACCTAAGTTGTACATGCATGTATACAAAATACTAATACACCCAAGAATCACACCTCAATAAACCATCTTATACCTCAAACTCGAAATTAAAGTCTAGGGTATAGAACCTTACCTCTTAGATGAAGAACTTGTGATTGGGTTCTTTGATTCTTGAAGATTGATGCAAGATTGGATGATTTGAATGTTGGGATCCTCATTATCTCTCTAAAATACTCTCACATCTCTCTAAAATCAGTAAGAAATCACCCCAAAATGAACCCCAAAGCCTATATATTAAAATGGGGTCGGGTTATAAAAATAGGGAAATTAACCCTCCGATGTCAGATTTGCTATAGCAGAATGGACCGCAGAACGCGAATGCTGGCCGCATAATGCACCGTAAAATCGGCGTCCAAAACTAGGCAACACTGGTCTAATTTGTGACCTGATTTGCGATTGCAAATCACAAATGCGGACCGCATAATGGACATTGCGATCACAGATTTGACACAGGATCGCATTTTTCCATCCTTTGGTAATTTGGTCATAACTTTGTGTAGGAATGTCCAAATGATGAACGGTTTGTTGCGTTGGAAACTAGAATAAATGGGATTTAATTTTATAGGTTGTTCATTACATAAAACCTTATACATATTTAGATAGGCTCATTCAAAGTGGGGGCTTGTGCGAACTCTTTTGAAATCTTATCCTATTATGAACTTTTCCAATTTTCCTTAGACGTAGGCATTTCCTTGGACCCCAAATTACTTACCGTGAGAATTATACACATATTTACCAAATCCAATTATTGTACACCATGTTAACAGCACATAAAATATTATAATAAGCCTACGTTGCACCACGAAATCTTAGGTTGCTTAGCGAATTTTTCCGGGACCTTACATTCTCCCCTCCTTAGGATCATTCGTCCTCGAATGAGGAGTTGAGTCCAACATAAACTCTTAACATAATAAATATATTTCTAACCTACCTCAAGTCCCTAAATTTTGACTAACTTCCAAATTTTTCAGAAATTTTGGCAGAGTCTCCTTTGTAACTAGGCCTATCCACCTGTCAGAGAACCACCAAAACCATCATAACAACACTTCCACAATGAGACAAAGAACCACAATGTATATATCGACAATACCAGTTTCACCATTACAAGCACTACATTATCATAATGACACTTGAACATGGACTGCACATTGTTAGATCATAATTCCTAGAAGGTTTCTTTCAAGTCAAAACCAACTGCTATACAAGGAAGAGAAAATACCTTATTTCCACATCACTCTTGAACTTCATTGTGGCCTCTTATACTTACAAGTTTTTCCATAATATTGTCACAAATATAGTCTCCACCGCCAACTTACCTAACAAGGATTACAAATAGATACCCTTCATAAGCCAACTATCCATTACCTCCACCTTTAGCAATTTCCATCGAAATGATACACAAAGGATATTCAACTACCTTCTTAGACATAGACATCTGAAAACACAAAATATATGAGAAACAACTATGGGGAAACTTCATATTTCTAGTGCAACCTAATGTGATATACACTTATGCAAAGTTCATTATCAACTCTTAAAACATCTTTAGGGGAAAGTATTGAGAATAACCCCTTTATCTTTCTAAACTCTAAATCTTTGAAGAACGCCTATGCTAAACCTTTGATGACCTTCAATGATTACACCAAGATGTGCTATCATAAACTGATAAAAAACAAATTACCTATCGAACATATGGGATTACACAGTGACACTTCCTTTTTGACATGTTTGAACCTTCAACACCCGATAGACTTAATACAATGAGGAGCAACCGAGTTCAAGATTGGGCTGGAGTTATACAGGAATTCATTTAGGCGCTGAGCAGGGCATTTCATGAGGTTACATGCTACGAGACACGAGGATTTCTATTAATGATATTGATATAGTTAATCATTGTGACGCCATCGACTATTAGACAATTAAGGCATAGAGGTAACTCGTACACTGGCAGTAGGAACTGTGAGCACGTAATTTTTGCCCTAAGTGAATTGTTCCCAAAAATTCAAACGAAATGATGTTCTTTCATTATTTTTATAATTTTGTGTTATTTTCTGTTAATTGTTGGATTTTATTTTTGCATTTTAATTCATATGAAAATATAAAAAAATACATTTTGCATGCACATTTAGGGTTTAATTTTGCATTTCTAGGATTAATTAGTAGTTTAATTGTATTTAAAACGAACTATAAAGGAAATAACAAAAATATCCACTTTTGCATTGTTAATTGTTGAAGTTTTCATGAAATAGATTAATTATTTTAATTTTGGAAATAAATTAAGTTTCATTTTAGTTTGTTGCATCTTAATAAATCAGAAAAATACATAAAAAAATAAAATATACAAAATGAAATAAAAAAGAAGAGGAAATCATAATAAAAAGAGAAATAAAGAAAAAACAAGATTAAAAAAAGAAGTAACCAGGATTTGGGCCAATTTTATGCTTCCCCTAGCCCAAACGGACCAAACACTACCCCAGTCCACAGCCCAATTTCCCATCACCCGGTCCAAACATCCCTCCCTCCTAAACAACGCCGTTTGGCGTCGATAAATCTGGACCGTCTAGGTTAGTTAATCAAACGGTCATGAACTGTGGGTCGTTTAATATATAATGGTCGGATCTACCCTACCCCCCACCCCGTCTCGTCTCCCTCATCACGCCCTAAATTAAATCCTGTAATGTCGCCCTACCCCCGCCATGCTCCACCGCCGAAAATCGTCTTACAGTGGCGGACGGCATCCTTTTCCACCCAAAAATACACCATAGAACCTCTTCACTCTCCTCTTCCCAACCCCCAACATAGTTTCACTCGAATCCCACCCCAAAGATTCGAATATTAGATCGAATTTTTTTTTTCCGACCGTGACACAACCCCGTTCAAACTCGCCTAAATTAACCCCCTAGGTCCCTCTCCCCTTCCCCTATCCAAATCCCTGACTAATTTCCCTCAAACCTAGCCGGAACTGATCGACTCTTAAATCAAAAATTCCGGCAAAACCCTAGTTCACCTAATTGATCCCAAATTCATACCACACGACCCCCTCACCTTCCTCGCGACCAAGCCACCATCAATGGTGGCCGAATCTCCCCAGAGTTCCCAAATATTGGATTAGAGTTCAAGGTTCAGTAGTTCAAGCCATCAAATCTCAAGGTCAAGCATTAGGTGTCGACTAAATCAGTAAGAACCTTTCTATTTTTTTTTTATTAGGGTTCACAGTTCATTTTTGTTTTTCATGCTATTTGTGTTAGAAACTTTGCTCAGTCTATTTTCATTTTCCTTTTATGTTTGGTGATTTAGTGTTTCTTCGTATGAACATGTTGCTTCATGATTATATGAATAGTTCTTTTTAGTTTTGTTAAAAGCTTGAAGTGATCAATTAGGATTTTTTTCTACATTTTTAACCAATGATGTGTTCTACTCTTCAATAGTATGATTTTGTTCTAAGTTTGTGTTTCTGATTAAGCTTAAAGGTTTATTAGTTTCTACTTGCTTGAGTTTGCTGATTAATTTTGGTTAGTTTAAGTTTTGATTAGTACTGATATTATGATGGTCAATTGGTTAGAAGTATTGATTGTTGATCAGTAACTTGAAATTCAGTAGTTAGTTTGGATTAGGACTTGAATTTGATTTTGGTTTTAGCTGATCAAAATTGTTGAATATATGTTTAACCATGGTTAGTTAACAGGGTTGGGTATTAGTTGAGATAAGGTTAGTAATTTTAGGGTGTTCAAGGGTATTTTGGGCATTTGATAATAGGATGGAATAATGTCGATTAGAATAGAATTTCCTAGAATCTTCTAGAATAAGGCTCAAGTTAGATTTCGGCAAATTTTGGATAGTAACTTGTGTAACAAGTTAAAAAATAAAGGAGTGAATCTGAAATAAAGAGGGACTAAGAGTGCAAACTGAAAATTTGAGGGCTGCCCTCATGTTGTCTATAAAAGAGCATGCCAATGCCTTAAGTCACAAGTTTTTGAACCCCAAAATTTCCCCCAGATCCATTCTCTGAAAATCTAAATTTCAAGTTTGAAATTCAAAAATCCAAAACTTAGATCTAACACATCGAAAACCAAAAAAAAAATAGAAAACCTTCAAAAAATCCAAAAGAGTAGTGATCCATTGTTAAATTTTAGATTAGTTCCAAGCTTTTAGTCAGGGATTCACATTTTCTAGTGTGATTTTTGGTTGCTGAAGTTCAGAGTGTAATTTCGAATTCATTTGGGTTCTAATCAAGCTGCGTTTGGTTGATTTACTGGTCCTGTTGATTTCGAACACTTCTTGGTTATTGAGTTTGTTTCTAGGCTGTGTTTGGTCACCTGCTTGTTCACTGCTGTTGCTGACTTTTCCTTCTTCTTGTTATCTCAATTTCCAGGTATTTTTCCTTGGCCTCGTCTGAACTTATGAAGGATCCGTGTAGATTTTCTAATTTGGAGACTAAATGATGAAGTATTTTGAGTTGATTGTTGAATCATTTAGTGTTGTTTGGTATTGAGAGGAAACAGTCATGTTTATGTAAAAATTTGTATTGTTTGTAATAATTGGACTGTAATAAGACTGTTGGACTGTTATTTGATTGACTATGAATTCCTAAGTTTAGCATATTAATTAAATGAAGTTAGTTTTCACATTAGTTGTAGATGGAATAGGAGTTAGTGGTTTTTATTGTTTCCATCTACACATGCTCGTAGAGCTGTTTGGATTGTTAAATTAGAGAATTAGTCTTAGTCATATCCTAATTTAGTTCGTTTTGTATGAGTATGATTTTGTGTAAGTCATTTGCATTGCAGTTAACTCTAGGATGTGTTTGGACGAGTTCATTGTATTAGTTTTATAATAATTAGCATCTGATAATTGGTTCCTATAATTAAATGAACTTACTGGATTGTTAAACTAGTTTAGAATGGGACTGTTGGACTAGTTCTTAGTATTAGCTCATACTAATTACCAATTCATGGAGTATTACATCAATTGATAGGAAAAGGAAAATATAAATGTGAGTAGTAAGAGAACACTTGTTGTAGGAACCAATTATCAGAACACTTGTTGCATCATCTATGATTGTTAGAGTTTCTTATTGTTTCATTTTATTGTTAGTTTAATCATTGATTTCTCAAAAATGGCAATGTCTTGCAACTGGTCCTGAACCTCAACTGGGCTCACACGCCAGGCCCAAAATTGCTGCACTTAGCCTTGTAGTTAAAATGTCTGCACCAGCACGCCCTGGGCCTGGATCCTATCATCACAGGCCCAAATGCTGAATATCTGCTGAGGTGTTTCGCTTAAATTCATTATATTTTAGTAATAATACATTGACATATTAGTTAATCATGACCCTTATACTAGACACATAAAAATAGAAATCATAGGCACTTTAGGTTTACCTTTAATTAATGAAATGAGATGAGTCTCACTAAACAAAACAAACAAATTGCGGGGCCCTCGACAAATGTTATATAAAATACTCACACTTCGGGATGGACCGTTTAGCGAATTTTACGGCCTTCCCCAAAGATAATAATGAGCTAGTCACTTTAGGTGCGTTTTAATAATCTTACCTTATTAAATACGGGTGCACATTTATGTGACCCAAATCCAAATCTCAACGAAGTCGAAATGTGTCAAAAATTGCAGGTGCATTTATGTGACGCGATTCGAGACATGTTTTCACAACGTTGCAATTCTCTCAAAATAATAATAATAATAAAAGCGGTTCAAATTTAAAAGGACATAGGTTAAAACATGTACTAAAATCAAATAAATAAGTCAAATATGATACTTGAGCGACCGTGCTAGAACCACGGAATCCGGGAGTGCCTAACACCTTCTCCTAGGTTAACAGAATTCCTTACTCGGATTTCTGGATCGCGGACTGTTAAACAGAGTCATATTTTCCTCGATTAGGGATTCAACCGGTGGCTTGGAATACCATAAATCTCCCAAGTGGCGACTCTGAATCTCAATAAGGAAATCTCGTCTCGATTGTCCTTTAATTGGAAAAACTCCTTTACGCCCTTGCGGGTGTAGGTGAAAAAAGAGGTGTGATAGCTCTAGCGACTCTGCTGGGGACGACAAACCCAGAACTTTGGTTTAGGGTTTAAGAATTCGAGCTTAGAATAATTGTTATGTTTGGCTTTATCTGGTTTTCCTACATGTTTTCCTGCTAGATGTGCTAAATGCTTTACCGCTTTGATATTATTTGAACTATATATATAAACTGTACCGAAACACTTCTCTTCTCACCTCCGGGGATGTGCTTACTGGTTGAGACTCCCTATTCTGTTAGTGTCATAACTTGAAATAAGAAAGAGGCCGGACAAGTTACTAAGCCGGACGATCCCGCGGGTCCCCGGTACGTATCCCCCTCCTCGGCTCGAGTTGTTCGCTCGGGTACACAATATAGAACACGTACCAAGGTTTTGAACCTAGAATAACTTGAATCCATGCCAGATCCCTAGTAAGAGCGCTTATCTGCATCACGTGCATATGACTTAGGGGACTCAACACAGGGGTTGGATCCTTCTAGGACAAGTAACTGGATAGGAACAAGACCACCCTGATGCATCTTACATGTTGCGTGTACATTTGTTTGTCTCGGACTTGCATGCTGACCGGCTTGAATATTTGGGAAGAGTGAAAAAAATATAGCAATGTAGGGAGTCGACTATCTATTCTAGAAAATATAACAATGTCCAATTAGCGCCGAAACTCTGCCGAAATGTTTCGGAAAATGAAAAAAGAAGAAAAGGAAAAAGGAAAATTTGTTCTTAAAAAAATATAGTTTGTTTTATTTGTCAATAATAAAAGAAAAATAAAACAAAGAGTTTTAATTTCAAGTAGCTTGTTGAAAAGAAAATATAAAAAGAGTCCTGTTTTTCGAGATAATATATTTGTCAAAAAAGAGTCTTGTTTCCGAAAATAGTTAGTTTATTTGCCCGAACTACGTTAGTTTGATTCTCACTGGATGTGAGATACGTAGGCAACCCTCATCGGGTCCAACCATCCCTTTTCAAAAATAGCCAAATAATGGCAAAATTTTAAATGGTTGTCAAAATAAGTCGGGTAACGCCATTCTTGTTAAAAATAAGCGGAATGTCCCTCAAAAAGGCGCCGGAATGCCGTTTTTGCCAGAACAGCCACCCTGTATCATTTCTCAACGGTTAACGGGCACAACCTTAAAATCTTCTCCCGAAGTGCTGGAAGGCCATATCTGCAAAACCGGTTTTATTTTTGAAATTAAAAATTTGAATGAAAAGAATAGTGTCATTTTTTTTTTATTTTTAGGTCAAAATAAGTGATTAAATCACCTTAATAAATGTGCAGGATGAGCACGATTCAAAATGAACCTTTCTCAATCATGAATAAAATCCCTTTGGAGTTGCGTCTATGGTGGAACAATCTGGGCAAAGAAGGACAGAGCAAGGTCAACAAATATTTGAACGGGCTTACTGGTTTATTAGAGATTGCACCTTGGGGAGACATCATCAGAGCTTTGGGCACATGTTGGGACCCTGCACACAATGTATTCCATTTCTCAGAATTTGAGTTTACCCCGACACTAGAGGAAATAGCCGGCTACATTGGAAAAGACGAGGCTCCTTTAAGGGACAAGTACTTAGTTGCCCCGAGAACTGTAGTCGTGCACAGATTTTTAGACACTCTGAAGATACGCAGGATGGTCCACAACAAAGATCTAGCAAATGGATTTTGCACCCCACACTTTATATACCATAGATATGGCCACATCGGGGGGTTCAACAACCCGGAAAGCAAGATATGTAGTAATGGAAACCGCCAAAAATGGGAGGAGCATAGAAATTTTGCTTTTATGGTGGTTTTTCTTGGGCTTGTGGTATTTCCAAGGAAAGACGAAAACATTGACATAAAAATAGTCGGGGTCGTCAGTACTCTAATTACTCAAACCAAAAGCACTCTTGCGCCTATGATATTAGCCAAAATCTTCCGAGCTCTTACAGCCTACAAAGCCGGGGGAAACTTCTTCGAGGGGTGCAATCTACTGCTGCAAATATGGATGACAGAGCACCTGTGCCATCGTCCTCATTTCTTAAGCTATGGGTCTCCAGAGAAAACATGCATAGAAGAGTTTTATACGAGGATTAAAGGGGTCAATTTGCCTGAAGGATTCACGGGTTGACAACATATTTCCGGTCCCTCATCGCTAGTCAAATAGAGTGGACACTTGGATGGTTGCCTATTGATGAAATCATATATATGCCAGCATCAAGGCCGCTCTTCCTCCTAATTGGTCTTAAGATCATTCAGCCTTATGCCTCGTATCGGGTTTTAAGGCAACTCGGGAGGTGCCAAATAGTGCCAAAAGACGGTGATCTTAGTGCTCAGGTAGTTGAGATTAGCCCTGACGGACAGTTTCCTGAAGCAAGAGTCCGCCAGATCTGGAATGAATGTCAATACTTAAAATCAGATACTTGCATGCAGGATTGGGCCAAATGCGAAGTGTCGCCAGGATACCTTTCTTTGTATAGGAGAGAATGTGAGCACAAGAGGCCAACTAAAAGACCTCACATCTAGGAGTTTGCCGAATCATCGCAAGAAAAGTGGGTTTGGTTAGCCAAAGAAAATGTGTACAGGGCAAAAATAGGAGAATTGGAAAAGCAAATCTGAGACCTTCGGTTTGGGAATAGCGTGCAAGATGCGGCCGACGAGGGTGAGAAAAAGAAATTGGCCAAAGATAAAGAAGCCTTAAGAGCCTAAATCCAAAAGATGAAGGTAGCAACTAAAAGTCCTATCAAGAGTGCCAAAGATGCAAAGCTTATAGAAAACCTAAGGCAAAAGGTGAATGACTACAATTTCGACCTCAACAAGGTAGAAAGAGAATTAGCCGGGGTTCGAAAACAATTGGCCAGAAACGCAGAAGAGCGAGCTCGCATGGTCAAACAGTTGAAAGAGGAACACGATAATGAGGTCACGGTATTGAGGAAAAAGGACATTGCCACAGAAAATAAAATGATCAAACAAGCAAAAGAATTCAAGGTTGAAAGAGAGCACTGCTACTTTGCATTAGCACAATTAGAAATGGACCTGCAACAACTCCAGGAACGAAATCAACAGAATTTGGAGGCCAGGGCCCTACAAATAGGGCGGTTGCTTCAGGAAAAGGGCATAATCAGAGAAAGAATCCTTATTGCTCACTACATTACTTGGAAATGCCAAATGTGCGAGAACATGACTCAGACTACCTTCTTGGCCTCAGTGATGATATTTGTTAAACAGATCATGAGCGACCTGGACAGAGTTTAAGGGGAACTTGCGTGGCGAGACCGAACGATGTCCCGCGGGCACCAGGAGATTTAATGTTTTCATGATTGTCATTGGAGTCTGTATTTCCTTTTACTGGAGTTTGTTAGTTGTCTGAGTCGGTATTTTCTTTTCGAGTCAGTCTGCATTTTCGTTGTTGAAGTAGAATAATTGTTGGTGAAGTTTGTAGTCCTTCTTGTCATTTAGAGTCTGTTAGTTGTCTTAATGCGTCAGTCTTGAGTCCTTGTAATACCTGCTGTTAGTAAAAGTGAAAATTCCAAAAAACATTTTTTTTTCTATTTTGCATTTATTACACTTGATCTGATTCAGGCGAGGTCATGATACATAGGCAATATTTATAGGATCCGATCGTAGCCATATGGAAAGAGAAAATAAAATGAGTATAAAAACAAAAGGCAAATAGAAAAGAAGAGCGGAAAAACAAGGGAAAAAAGAAATGATGGTAACACAAAAAAGAAACAAAAGCAAGAATAAAGAAAAGAATTCGCAGTTGGGAATAAAGAAAGCCGGGATGACGCAAGTAGTCGAGCAAATGCATAATAGAAACCGTTAACTGCCTAGGTGCATTCATTCCCTAAATGTCTGGTTGTCTATTTGTTAATGCCCTAACCGCTAAAAACGTTGTTGTTGATGACGAGTCCAGGCAAGTTGTTCAGTTGACTTGCATTCTGTCAACCCACCCACATAACACCCGTTCTAAGGATACATCAAAAATGGTCAACGAAGAGCTAGAGGCAAACGTTGTCGACCCGTCTAGGGAAGAAGAAGTTGTGAATGTCAATGCAATGAAAGAGGAGATGTATAAACTGAAGCAACATATGGCCGAAATGTACCAGGCATGGGCAAAGGGACACCCACTACTAGCCTATCCTGCTAACCTTGCCTACATCCCACCATTAGCTCAGCCACAAGATCCGCCCACAGTGAACTCCTCTCCGGCCAACCCTGCCTACCAGCAATACTACGCAACTACTTCCCAAACACCACTACCTCCACCCCCCCAAACAAATGCCATGCCCTCCACCACCAACTACTCCTTTGTTTGTGGCTCCCCCACCCTCCACATTACACTGAACTTCTAGTGAGCCCCTGTTCCAAACCCTAGAAAACCATTATTACCCACTTGAACCCACCTTCAAACCACCAGAACCATACCCTTACACTCTTTATTTTTATCTCTCAGCTAAAGAAGAGAAGCCTTCCAAAAACCCTGGGCAGGAGGAGATGATATGAAAGGTGAAAAGCTTAGAGCAGTCATTCAGAAATATGCAGTGTCTAGGAGGGCAAGTGAGCATGGCCTACAAGGACTTGTGCTTGTTCCCCGACGTCCAGTTGCCTGCGGGATTCAAGCTACCCATGTTTGATCTGTATGACGGACATGGCGATGCGGTAGCCCATCTGAGGGGATTTTGCAGTAAGATGAGAGGAACTGGCAGAAGGGATGAGTTATTAATGGCGTACTTTAGTCAAAGTCTCAGTGATGCTGCCTTTGAATTGTACACGCGCCAGGATCATGCTTGATGGTACACCTGGGATGATTTGGCCCAAGCATTTGCAGGCCATTTTCAATATAATCTCGAAATTGTCCCCGACCGTCTATCACTGACCAAAATTGAGAAGAAGCCTGGGGAAAGCTTCAGAGAGTACGGTTTTCGGTTGAGAGAACAGGCCGTAAGAGTCGATCCTCCAATAAAGGAAAGCGAGATGGTTTATTACTTCCTGTAGGCTTTGGAGCCTACTTACTATGGTCATCTAGTATCAGCAGTAGGAAAAACATTCAACGAGGTCGTGAAAATGGGAAGTATGGTGGAAGAGGGTCTCAATTCCAACAAAATTATGAGTTATTCGGCGATCAAAACAACTACCCATGCTATCCAGAGCGGCACAGGAGGTGTATTGGGAAAGAAGAAGAAAGAAGATGTTACAGTAGTGGAATCGAGAGCTTGGTCTAAGGGTCCATCGCCATATTATCACCAACCACGACCACATCCTCAAACCTACCCACACACCCCATATGGCCCACCAAAACACTACAATCCACCTCCCTCCCCCCATTTCTCTGTCCACCACGCCCAAACATACCCTCAACCTTAGGCGCCATGGCGTGCACCTACCTCAAAAAATACTTACCTGACATAAAGCACCTACCCACCCCCGAGAGCCTATAGAAATACCATGGGACCCACTTTTCGACCTGACGTTGCTTCCAAGAATGATAGGCTACAGAAAAAGAAAACCTTTACTCTGTTGGGAGAATCCTACACCAACTTATACCACAGATTGAAACACTTGGGCATGTTGAGTCTGATTGAACCCAAAGTTCCAAATCCTCCACCAAGGAATTTGGACCACTAGGTGAGTTGCGAGTATTGCTTGGGTGCTCCGGAACATGACACAAAAAATGCTGGCATTTGAAAACGGCCATCCAGGAGATCATTGGTGCCCGCCGAATTGAAGTGCAGGCCCTGGAGATGCCTAACATCACTCAGAATCCATTGTCAGCCCATCAGGAGACCCATATGATTGAGTTAGTGCAAAAGGGAGAATATAAGAAACCTTCACAAACTATAATGATGATTAGGGCTAGTGAGGACAGATCAAATGAGAAACCAACCAGTGGGAGGGCAATGATCAAGGTACAGGAGACAGTCAGCGAACCAGTGGTGGTGATAAAGAAGGCACCTTCGAGCATTGTGGCAGTAAAACAAGAACCAATTAAAGTGGTGGTGTCGGGGCAGTTGTCAAGCCCGTGGTGATCGTAAAAGGGATTCATATAGAGTCGGTTATCATCAAGCCAGTGACTTAGTTACCAGTGGTCAGTAAAAATGCCATCCCATGGAATTACGACCGAGTGACTGTGACATACAAAGGGAAGGAAGTTAAAGAAGAAGTTTGTGAAATCCATGGGCTTACTCGTTCAGGGAGATGCTTTGCCCCTGAGGAACTGAGAAAAGCTAAAGTAGCCAAAGATAATCCAGCACCAGTAAAAAGAGCCGTAACTTAAGAAAAAGCAGAATAATTCTTAAAAAGGATGAAGGTGCAAGATTATTCAATTGTAGAATAGTTGAGAAAGACTCCGGCACAGATCTCACTGCTATATTTATTGATCCATTCGGACGAGCACCGCCGTGCATTGATGAAGATCTCTATGAATCATCTGGAGAAAATAGCAAATAAGATTTTCAAGGTCAACAGTTTTACATTTTCTGATGATGAGCTGCCTTTGGAGGGCACTGATCATAATAGAGTGCTCTACCTCACGGTGAAATGTCAAGACTCTGTGTCAACCGAGTGCTAATTGACAACAGGTCCAGTGGAAACATTTGCCCTCTCTCCACCCTGGAAAAGTTAAAAGTGGACAGTGAAAGAATCCACAAGAATAGCATCTGCGTGCGAGAATTTGATGGAAGAGGAAAGGACACGGTTGGGGATATTGTGTTGGAGCTGATGATTTGACCAGTTGGATTTACTATGGAGTTCCAGGTGCTTGATTTGGCTGTTTCTTACAATCTCTTGTTAGGCCGACCTTGGATTCATGCAGCAAAAGCAGTGTCGTCTACTTACATCAGATAGTCAAATTCGAGTGGGACCGGCAGGGAATTGTGGTGCATGGGGAAGATAGTTTGTGTAATGCTATCATGCCTTTCGACGAAGCTGAGGATGACAAAGGTCCATGGGTTTACCAAATCTTGTATACAGTATCAGTTGCAAAGATCCCAGAAGGATAGTGTATTCATGTGCCCAGGGTAGCTGTTGCATCTGTTATGATAGCTTTGGAAATGATAAAGAATGGGTTCTTACCTGGAAAGGGCTTGGGTGCTTCATTGCAAGGCATCATACAGCCGGTATCTCTTCCTGGAAACCTGGATACTTTTGGTTTAGGCTTCAAGCCTACTACTGCTGACATAAGGCGAGCTAAGAAGATGAAAAAGAGAGCATGGACCCTTCCAAAACCCATCCCCCTTCTTTCCCGTTCCTTTGTCCGTCCTGGTACTAAGAGGCGCCCAGCAACAGTAATGCCTAATTCTGTGGTAGTGGAACCCGACAAGGAGCTGATTGAGAGGTTTGAGAAGATGTTTGATGAGGTGGATGTGTTGGAGGCAGGAGAAGGTCCAAGCAATGCAGATGTGCAGTTCATGGGGCCCCATGCAAAGCTTAATAATTGGGAAGCTACTCCTCTTCCTACCCGGAGGGAGTCGTGGTAGTTAGTTTTGATTTTCCTTTCAGTTTAATCTGGGTTATTTCCAAGGTTGTAATTCGGATGCTATGTTCCTCCGTTTGGACGAGTTAAATCTTGTTATCTTACAATTAATGAAATGCAATTTCCTTCCTTTTTTCATTCCTGATAGCCTTTATTTTGTCTTTCTTTTCTTTCTTGTAAATCCCTTTTATGCTGGTTTCACTGATGTGTCATGCATGAGGAGTCTTCGTCCTAGTCTTGATTACCAATCTAACTCAAAAATAATAATACAAGAAATTGAGTGTGATGACGATGTAGAATATGATGATGAGGAAGCCTTTGAAGAAATCAGTAAAGAATTAAGCCAATTCAAAGAAAAACCCAAACCAAATCTGAATGACACAGAGGCAATCAATTTAGGGGACCAGGAGAATGTACGGGAGACAAAAATAAGTATCCATTTGGAACCTCAGCTCAGAGAAGAGATAATCAAAGCGTTGTTTGAGTACAAAGATGTTTTTGCATGGTCATATGACGATATGCCAGGTTTAAACACTGATTTGGTGGTCCACAAATTGCCCACCGACCCGGCATGCCCCCTGTCAAGCAGAAGCTAAGGAAATTTAAAATAGACATTAGTGTAGAAATCAAAGAAGAGGTCACCAAGCAGTTTGATGCGAAGGTCATTCGGGTCACGCGCTATCCCACTTGGTTAGCTAATGTTGTGCCTGTTCCAAAGAAGGATAGAAAGACCAGAGTATGCGTTGATTACCGTGATCTCAATAAGGCAATTTCCTAAAGACAACTTCCCACTGCCAAAGATCCACATATTGATTGACAATTGTGCCAAACATGAGATTGGTTCCTTCGTGGATTGTTATGCAGGCTATCACCAGATTTTGATGGATGAGGAGGATGCGGAAAAGATGGCATTCATCACGCCTTGGAGGACGTATAGTTATAGGGTCATGCCGTTTGGGTTGAAGAATGTAGAGGTGACATACATGAGGGCGATGACCACCATGTTCCATAACATGATACATCGGGAAATTGAAGTCTATGTAGACGAAGTGATCATAAAGTCGAGGAAGCAATATGACCATGTCAAGGACTTGAGGATGTTTTTCCAGAGGCTCCGCAGTATAACCTCAAACTTAATCCACCGAAGTGTGCATTTGAAGTTCCGTTTGGGAAGTTGTTGGGTTCATGGTAAGTCGATGCGGTATTGAGCTACACCCGTCGAAGATCAAAGCCATTCAAGAGCTACTGCCGCCAAGGAGCAAGAAAGAGGTGATGAGTTTGCTTGGCGGGTTGAATTATATCAGCAATTTCATTGCCCAGCTCACAACAACTTGCGAGCCCATCTTTAAGTTGCTAAAGAAAGATGTTGCAGTCAGATGGACGGATGAATGCCAAGCAGCATTTGACAAGATTAAGGAATATTTGGCTAGTTTACCAGTGTTGGTCACGCCGGAGCTGGGAAGACCCTTGATCCTTTATCTGACAGTTTTGGATAACTCTTTTGGTTGTGTACTGGGGCAGCATGACATCACAAGAAAGAAAGAGCAGGCGATTTACTACCTCAGCAAGAAGTTCACATCTTATGAGGTGAAGTACACTCAACTTGAGAGGACGTGTTAGGGCTTAAACTGGGTAGCGCAGAAATTGAAACATTACTTGTCATCATATACCACCTAGCTTATCTCTCAGTTGGACCAGTTAAAATACATTTTTAGAAGCCCATGCCCACAGGGAGGCTGGCGAAGTGGAAAATCTTGCTTACGGAATTTGATATTATCTATGTGACCCGGACTACAATGAAAGCACAAGCCTTGGCTGATCATTTGGTCGAGAATCCAGTCGATGAAGAATATGAACCTTTGAAGACATACTTCCCTGATGAAGAGGTAATGTATGTTGATGAATTAGAACAGGTCGAGAAGCCGGGATGGAAATTGTTCTTTGATGGGCTGCTAACACCAAAGGCGTCGAGATAGGAGCGGTGCTTATTTCTGAGGTAGGGCAACACTACCCTGTTACCGCTCAACTTCGTTTATATTGCACCAATAACATGGCTGAATATGAGGAGTATATTTTGGGTTTGAGGTTGGCTATAGACATGGGTGTCCAGGAAATCATGGTCATGGGTGACTCGGATCTTCTGGTGCACCAGATTCAGGGAGAATGGGAGACACGAGACTTAAAGCTAATACCGTACCGGCAATGTTTGCGTGAACTTTGTCAATGGTTTCAGTCACAAGATTTCAGGCATATTCCAAGGGTTCATAATGAAGTTGCCGCTGCTCTGGCCACTTTGGCATCAATGTTGCATCATCCAGACAAGGCTTATGTGGACCCGTTGCAGATTCAGGTCCGAGATCAGCATGCCTATTGTAACATGGTGGAAAAAGATCTTGATGGTGAGCCGTGGTTCCATGGTATCAAAGAATACCTCAGTTTGGGAGTATATCCCGCACAAGCCACAGGGAATCAAAAGAGAGCAATTTGACACTTAGCAAGCGGATTTTTCTTTAGTGGAGGAGTGTTGTATAAAAGAACTCCAGATCTTGGCTTATTGAGATGCATGGATGCTAAGCAGGCTACAGTTATCATGACCGAGGTACATGCGGGAGTTTGTGGACCTCATATGAGTGGGTATGTATTAGCAAAGAAGATTCTCTGAGTAGGTTATTATTGGCTTACTATGGAACGAGATTGCATTAGTTTCGTGCGCAAATGTCAGGTACATGGAGATTTGATTCATTCTCCACCATCTGAATTGCATATAATGTCGGCACCATGGCCTTTCGTTGCTTGGGGAATGGATGTCATTAGGTCGATCGAGCCAGCAGCATCAAATGGGCACAACATTATTCTGGTAGCCATTGATTATTTCACTAAGTGGGTTGAGGCAAAAACTTTCAAATCTGTGACCAAGAAGGCAGTGGTCAATTTCGTGCATTCAGATATCATATGTTGATTCGGAATCCTGAAGGTAATCCTCACGGAAAATGGAGCCAATCTCAATATCCATTTGATGGCGGAGACATGTCAGCAGTTTAAGATCACGCACCGTAATTCCGCCCCATATCGTCCTAAGGCAAATGGAGCGGTCGAAGAAGCTAATAAGAACATCAAGAAGATACTTCGGAAAATGGTGGAAGGATCCAGGCAATGGCATGAGAAGTTACCTTTCACCTTGTTAGGCTACCGCACTATTGTTCGTACTTCAATAGGGGCGACTCCTTATTCATTGGTATACGGTATAGAGTAATACCCGCAGAGGTTGAAATACCATCCCTTCGGATTATCGCCGAAGCGGAAATTGACGATGTTGAATGGGTCAAAGCCTGCTTGGAACAATTGAGTTTGATTGATGAAAAGAGATTGGTAGCAGTATGTCACAGACAGTTGTACCAACAGAGAATGGCAAGATCATATAAGAAGAAAGTGCGTTCCGGAAGTTTGAAGTGGGGCAATTGGTGTTGAGGCGTATCCTACCTCATTGGGCTGAAGCAAAAGGAAAGTTTGCCCCCAACTGGTAGGGGCCATTTGTTGTAACCCGAGTGTTGTCCAAAGGCGCACTATATCTGACCGATGTGGAAGGAAAATGTGTAGAAATGGCCATCAACTCTGATGCAGGCGATACTATGTATGATTTATTTGTCTAATTGTACTTTATTGTATTTGGCATATTTTTGAGATTGAAATGATGAAGGCTTTTTGTTCTGCTATCCAAACACTTCGTCCTTTGTTACCCCCTTTGAGCCTTATTTTACTTTCTTTCGTACCCCTCTTTCGGAATCAATAACAAAATTCGAAAGCCCGAGCAGGGAAGATCAACGGAGAAACAAGAAGTACAGTCCAAAAGAAAAAAAAGGAAAAGAAAAGAGGAGAAAAGAGAAAAGAAAAGAAAGAGAAAAGAGAAAGAAAAAGAAGAAGAAAAAAAATGAAGAAAAGTTAAAAATGAAGAAAAGAAATGAAAAGAAAGAAAAGAAAAGTGGAAGAAAGGAAATATCGCAACAGCGGAGTAATTCTATGACCTGAACTACGTTCAACTTGATCCCGAAAGGGTACGTAGGCAGCCTCTCTCTGAGGTTCAGTCACACCAAAAGAAAAATCCTAAAAGTTCCCCAAGAAAGAAACTGGGGCAGAAGTTGTGGTTGTTGTGGGAAATCTGATTTCAAAAGTTATAATTTTGAACCCATGTTGAATTGTTTCGAGCCTTTTATACCCTTCTTTCTAACCTCATCCTAAAGCCTGCATTACGGTCCAAAGAAAGACCTTCTGATCAATCTTCAGGAAGTGCCAATACGAGCAAGTGAAAGTGATTCATGTCAGGAGCAACACTCCGGTACAAGAAGAAAAAATGATGAAAATGAGAGAGTCTTATTGGTGAAAACCCTCACGGGCACCGTAAGGCGACGTGAGTTGAGAGAAATAAAAAATGAGAGAGTGTTATTGGTGAAAACCCTCACGGGCACCGTAAGGCGAAAGTGAGTTGAGAGAAATAAAAAATGAGAAACTCTTACTGGTGAAAACTCTCACGGGCACCGTTAGGCGAAGGTGAGTTTTTCAGATGGGCAGATAAGACAAGTCTATGGTTGAAAGATGCTCAAGACATTGCAAGATGGGCAAGGTTTGGGTTTGGGTGAAAATCAGGTTATGGAAGTCCGGAATAGCAAATGTGGCAATTGAGAGTTGATCGGTTGAACAGACTGGGCTAGTTAATCCAAAATGCATGGCATGATCAATGGCACCAGCTATTCTACTCAGATAAGTCCTCTTCTCTTCTTCCTTCATTACAAATCATCCGTTTTCGGATTCTCTCTATCCTCAACCCTCGAGGTCATTGCATTTTATTCTTTCGAGGTCTGTCTCTAAGATATTTCAGTGTCAGTTCAATTCAAAACAAAAGGGAGGAATGTCAAAGCTAACTACCAATTTCCCAGTTACAAAGCACAACAAGGCCAGAATATATTAAAGATGAAGTAGGACATAAAGGACCAGTGGAAATTTCATCGGTGGATTAATCAGCTAATTGTGGGGAAGCAGCAAAGTTTCAGACAGAGGGGTCAGAAACACAAAAACAACCATACGGGATAGAACACTTGGGTCATCAAAGTCAGAGTATTGAAATTCGGTAAGGAAATCGAGGAGGTTCACGGCAAGTCCAGGGAAGCAGGTCGGAATAAAGCCCAGCAACAGGGACATACCCAGCAAGAATGCCAGCAACTAACCACCATTTTATATTAACAAATTTTTCTTTGGTTGAGACAGGGGCAAGAAATTTTCTCTGTTTGATATTTTGAAGTTAGGCGCACACCTAGAGAATAAGGGAATACATTTCAAGCTTTAACAATCAGGCGCCCAACTGGAGAATAAGGGAAGTCCAATTCAAAATTTTCGTTCTCAATTTTTCAATAATATTTGGCAACATGATGCACCCATCCATCAAACTGGGGCAGAAAATTTTTCTTTGTTTTGTCTATTTTGTTGAAGTCAGGCGCCCACCTGGAGAACAATGGAATACATTTCAAGTTTCAGCAATCAGACGCCCACCTGGAGAACAATGGAATAAATTTCAAGTTTCAGTAGTCAGGCGCCCACGTGGAAAACAAGGGAAGTACAATTCAAATTTTAGCTTTCAAGTTTTTGATAGTGGATAACATGATGTGCCCAGCCACCAAACTGGGGCAGGAAAATATTCTTTGTTTGTCTGTTTTGCTGCAATCAGGAGCCCACCTGGAGAATAAGGGAATACTTTTCAAGTTCAGCAGTCAGGCGCCCACCTGGATAAGAAGGGAATACATTTCGAGTTCAGCAGTCAGGCGCCCACCTGGAGAACAAGGGAATACATTTCGAGTTCAGCAGTCAGGCGCCCACCTGGAGAACAAGGGAATACATTTTGAGTTCAGCAGTCAGGCGCCCACCTGGAGAACAAGGGAATACATTTCAAGTTTCAGTAGTCAGACGCCCACCTGGAGAACAAGGAAATACATTTCAAGTTTCAGTAGTCAGGCGCCCACCTGGAAAACATGGGAAGTACAATTCAAATTTTAGCTTTCAAGTTTTCGATATTGGATAACATGATGTGCCCAGCCCCCAAACTGGGGCAGGAAAATTTTCTTTGTTTGTCTATTTTGCTGCAATCAGGAGCCCACCTGGAGAATAAGGGAATACTTTTCAAGTCCAGCAATCAGGAGCCCACCTGGAGAACATGGGAATACTTTTCAAGTTCAGCAATTAGGAGCCCGCCTGAAGAATAGAGGCATATATGCAGTCAAGCATCACTCGGAAGAATGGCAAAATGTCTCTGATCACAATGCAAGGCAACAATGCAGGAACTCCATCGGAAGAGTACAAGACCAAAGCAATACAAAAGCAAGTTTGAAGACATAGATTGGACATTTCTGTAATTCATAGATCATCGCGTAGGATAGCTTCCTTTTTATTTTGACATGGTGTAATAAGGAGGTCACCGAGCAGTAGCAGCAGCAACAGCAGTGAAATCACAGCTCCTGGTAGTCCCAGCTACCAAACCTTCCCGAACTACACTGACCTGATTCCTTTTTGGCAATGTATATGTAGGCAACCTTTGAAGCAGGGTACGGTCAGATGTTTGTTAAAATGCTTCACACGGAGTATTCGAACGGGCAAAAATCGCTAGTATCCGCTCACTTATCTTTGCCCGAGAACTTTGCGTGTTCCCGAGCAAAGAGGGGCAGTTGTGAGCACGTGATTTTTGCCCTAAGTGAATTATTCCCAAAAATTCAAACAAAATGATTTTCCTTCATTATTTTTACAATTTTGTGTTATTTTCTGTTAATTGTTTGCATTTTATTTGTGCATTTTAATTCATATGAAAATATAAAAAAATACATTTGGCATGCGCATTTAGGGTTTAATTTTGCATTTCTAGGATAAATTAGTAGTTTAATTGCGTTTAAAACGAAGTATAAAGGAAATAACAAAAATATCCACTTTTGCATTGTTAATTATTAAAGTTGTCATGAAATGGATTAATTAGTTTAATTTTGGAAATAAATTAGGTCTCATTTTAGTTTGTTGCATCTTAATAAATCAGAAAAATATATAAAAAAAATAAAATATAAAAATGAAATAAAAAAGAAGACGAAATCATAATAAAAAGGGAAATAAAGAAAGAACAAGAATTAAAAAAAGAAGTAACCAGGCTTTGGGCCAATTTCGTGATTCCCCCAGCCCAAACGGACCAAACACTACCTCAGTCCACAACCCAATTTCCCATCACCCGGTCCAAACATCCCTCTCTCATAAACGACGTCGTTTGGCGTCGATAAAGGTGGATCGTCTAGGTTAGTTAATCAAACAGTCATGAACTGTGGGTCATTTAATATATAATGGTCGGATCAA
>MU729397.1:105437-140213 GCA_026770625.1 Nicotiana glauca
CTCCCTCATCATACCCTAAATTAAATTCTATAATGCCGCCCTACCCCCGCCGTGTTCCGCTGCCAAAAATGCCTCACGGTGGCAGCCGACGTCCTTTTTTTGCCCAAAAATACACCATAGAACCCCCTCACTCTCCTCTTTCCAAACACCAACATAGTTTACTCGCCCAAATTAACACCCTAGGTCCCTCTCCCCTTCCCATATTAAAATCCCCGACTAATTTCCCTCAAATCTACCCGGAACTGATCGAATCTTAAATCAAAAATTCCGGCAAAACCCTAGTTCACCTAATTGATCCCAAATTCATACCACACGGCCCCCTCACCTTCCTTGCGACCAAGCCACCATCAATGGTGGACGAATCTCCCCAGAGTTCCCAAATCTTGGATCCTAGTTCAAGGGTCAGTGGTTCAAGTAATCAAATCTCAAAGTCAAACATTAGGTGTCGATTAAATCAGTAAGAATCCCTTTCTCTTTTTTTTATTTGGGTTCACAGTTCATTTTTGTTTTTCATGCTATTTGTGTTAGAAACTTTGCTTAGTCTATTTTTATTTTCCTTTTATGTTTGGTGATTTAGTGTTTCTTCGTATGAACATGTTGCTTCATGATTAGCTGAATAGTTCTTTTTAGTTTTGTTATAAGCTCGAAGTGATCAATTAGGGTTTTCTTCTACATTTTTAACCAGTGATGTGTTCTATTCTTCAATAGCATGATTTTGTTCTAAGTTTGTGTTTTTGATTAAGCTTAAAGGTCGATTAGTTTCTACTTGCTTGAGTTTGCTGATTAATTTTTGTTAGTTTAAGTTTTGATTAGTACTGATATTATGATGGTCAATTGGTTAGTAGTTTTTTATTGTTGATCAGTAACTTGAAATTCAGTAGTTAGTTTGGATTAGGACTTGAATTTGATCTTGGTTTTAGCTGATCAAAATTGTTGAATAAATGTTTAACCATGGTTAGTTAACAGGGTTGGGTATTAGTTGAGATAAGGTTAGTAATTTCAGGGTGTTCAGGGGTATTTTGGACATTTGATAATAGGATAGAATATTGTAGATTAGAATATAATTCCGTAGAATCTTCTAGAAAAGGGCTCAAGTTAGATTTCGGTAAATTTAGGATAGTAACTTGGGTAACATGTTAGAAAATAAAGGAGTGAATCTGAAATAAAGAGGGACTAAGAGTGCAAATAGAAAATTTGAGGGCTGCCCTCATGTTTCCTATAAAAGGGCATGCCAATGCTTTAAGTCACAAGTTTTTGAACCCCAAAATTTCCCCCAGATCCATTCTCTGAAAATCTGAATTCCAAGTTTGAAATTCAAAAATCCAAATCTTGGATCTAACACATCCAAAACAAAAAAAAATAGAAAACCTTCAAAAATCGAAAAGAGTACTGATCCATTGTTAGATTTTAGATTAGTTTCAAGCTTTTAGTCAGGGATTCACATTTTCTAGTGTGATTTTTTGTTGCTGAAGTTCGGAGTGTAATTTCGAGTTCATTTGGGTTCTAATCAAGCTGCGTTTGGTTGATTTACTGATCCTGTTGATTTCGAACACTTCCTGGTTATTGAGTTTGTTTTTGGGCTGTGATTGGTCACCTTCTTGTTCACTGATGTTGCTGACTTTTCCTTCTTCTTGTTATCTCAATATCCAGGTATTTTTCCTTGGCCTCGTCTGAACTTATGAAGGATCCATGTAGATTTTCTAATTTGGAGACTAAATGATGAAGTATTTTTAGTTGATTGTTGAATCATTTAGTGTTGTTTGGTATTGAGAGGAAACAGTCATGTTTATGTAAAAATTTGTATTGTTTGTAATAATTGGACTGTAATAAGTCTGTTGGACTGTTATTTGATTGACTATGAATGCCTAAGTTCAGCATATTTATTAAATGAAGTTAGTTTTCACATTAGTTGTAGATGGAATAAGAGTTAGTTGTTTTTGTTGTTTCCATCTACACATGCTCATAGAGCTGTTTGGACTATTAAATTAGAGAAGTAGTCATAGCCATATCCTAATTTAGTTCGTTTTGTATAAGTATGATTTTGTGTAAGTCATTTGCATTTCAGTTAACTCTATGATGTGTTTGGACGAGTTCATTGTGTTAGTTTTATAGTAATTAGCTTTCGATAATTGGTTCTTGTAATTAAATGAACTTACTGGATTGTTAAACTAGTTTAGAATGGGACTGTTGGACTAGTTCTAAGTATTAGCTCATACTAATTACCAATTCTTTGAGTATTATATTGATTGAAAGGGAAAGGAAAATGTAAATGTGAGTAGTAAGAGAACACTGGTTGTAGGCATCATCTATGATTGTTAGAGATTCTGATTGTTTCATTTTATTGTTAGTTTAATCATTGATTTCTCAAAAATGGCAATGGCTCGCAACTGGGCTTGAACCTCAACTGGTCTCACACGCCAGGCCCAAAATTCTTGCACTTAGCCTTGAAGTTAAAATGTCTGCACCAGCATGCCTTGGGCCTGGATCCCATCATCACAGGCCCAAATGCTGAATATCCGCTGAGGTGTTTCGCTTAAATTCATTATTTGTTTCAAATATTTTAGTAATAATACATTCACATATTAAATAGTCAGGACCCTTTTACTAGACACATAAAAATAGAAATCATAGGCAATTTAGGTTTACCTTTAATTAATGAAATGAGATAAGCATCTCTAAAAACAAATTGCGGAGCCCTCGACAAATGTTATATAAAATACTCAGACTTCGGGATGGGCCGTTTAGCGAATTTCACGGCCTTCCCTAAAGATAATAATGCGCTAGTCATTTTAGGTGCGTTTTAATAATCTTACCTTCTTAAATACGGGTGCACATTTATGTGACACAAATCCAAATCTCAACGAAGTCGAAATGTGTCAAAAATTGCGGGTGCATTTATGTGATGCGATTCGAGACATGTTTTCACGACGTTGCAATTCACTCAAAATAATAATAATAAAGGTGGTTCAAAGTTAAAAGCACATAGGTTAAAACATGTACTAAAATCAAATAAGTAAGCCAAATATGATAGTTGAGCGACCGTGCTAGAACCACGGAATCCGGGAGTGCCTAATACATTCTCCTGGGTTAACAGAATTCCTTACTCGGATTTATGGATTACGGACTGTTAAACAGAGTCATATTTTCCTCGATTCGGGATTCAACCTGTGACTTGGGACACCATAAATCTCCCAAGTGGCGACTCTAAATCTCAATAAGTAAATCACGTCTCGATTGTCCTTTAATTGGAAAAACTCCTTTATGCCCTTGCGGGTGTAGGTGAAAAGGTAGATGTGACAGGAACCATTTAGGAGGAATATTCAAGTACGTGACCCAATCACCTTCTAGAGTGTAGGGAAAATCCAGTTATCAAGAATGAGAAAATTCTGGCACCTTGAATGCGATATGGGTTACAAAATACATGAAGTTGAATTGCACTCTTAATGTCAACTGACACAAGGAATCTATGCCACAAGCCCATGAGGATGAAAAGAAGTTGAACGCTTATTATATTATCATGTTTCAAAAAGCTTAATCCTTACTGATAATTGATCATATACAAGAGAACTAAAGATACGACAACTTATCTTACAAATAAATATGCTCATGATACCTGCAAAAATATGAAGGAATCTAATCTCAACCTTTCACGAGTGAAACCACATTGCTAGGATATCTTAATATCAGGATAAAATCATGTATTGGTTAGAGGGGTTCTAATGGTTAACATGATGCTCCAGGGAGAAAGAAAAATAACACTCCTACCCTACCAAGAATGTGGAATACCCAGGGTAGCAAAACTCCCTGCACTTGACAATGTCATAGTCAATGATTCTAGAAGTCGAGGATGTAAAGACAACCAAACTCAATGAGATAGTGTAAAATAGTCATGGAAAGTTTGTAGATCTTCATGATGAATTCTTCATGGATTTGACTTGAGAACTACCCATATGCTAATGAAATATAGAAAAACATCAGAAACAGGCGTTGTGCTATAATAACCCCCAATGTTGCACTTGGTCTTGACGGATAGCCTAGTAAGGGTCCTTACGAGAAAGGAAGTGTTAAAATGACACATAGAAGGATATGTTCTCTCATGACTACTGAAAAAGTGTTGGGAAAATAGCATATTGAATTTCATCAACTAAAGAACACAATTAACACATGTTACGGAGTTGCAAAGAGAAAAAAAACATATGTTATAAGTTGGACATGCTTCTGCTATATTAATTCCCAACTACAATACACGACCATGCCACGAGCAACCACAATACTAGGACAAAGTGAGCTACTTAATGCGGGATGTCCTAAGTGGATACGAAAGTTATACCACGATGGCGACACATGATCTTCCTATGACGAAGATGTGAGGATCTCAATTTTTAGAGAGACTGTATGCACACGGTGACCATTTCCATTGATATGCACTCATCTAATAGGTGTTGATGCATGCTCTCTCGTTACTTGACAGTGAGAAGGTTTCATGATGATACTCTAAAGAGAGTAGAGTGACTGTTCAGACCATAGAAGCCATATACACCAGTAAGTAAAAGAGTGACTCTAGATTGGCGGGGAAGTTCCTTAACTTATGCACCCCGACTCCACATCTGTAACATACATTGGTAACATACTCATATACTACATGATATGGTGGTGCAGTGACATTAATAGGAACAAGGGTACTCCCCTTAGCAAAAAGTTCTACCAATCCGTCCATGGCTCAACATATTCTGCTAACAACTCCTTGGGCAATCCACTCGGACTCAATGGTGGTATCAATCCCTCCTTACATGCTTCAAATTCGCGGATTATGCTATCAAAATTACCAATCTTGAGAATAAGAATTAGAGAGGAAATCAGCTCCCTATCTTGAGTTATATCGCACGATCTGGAGTATCAAAGAAGGGTGAAATTCCTAAATGTCCAAATAGCCTCCAACTTATAGATGTGGTCGACAACACATCGATAAGGATTCTACTAGACACAACTCCGAGACATCCTATGACACTTTAAAACCATAGGCTCTGATACCAAGTTTGTCACGCCCCAAAAACCAAGGAACGCGACTGGCGCTCAACCGAGTAAACCCAACTGAGAAAGCCTTATAGGTTCCATTCTACCCAAACCAACTTATAATTAAATAGGAGAAGGACTCCATTAACCATAATTAGTAACTATTTTATTATCAACTGCCTTTTTGTTTTCATCAGTCATTTCAACTTTAGTATTCAATATATGACAATTTATATATATAAAAGAACACATATTTTCCAAACACCAATACTTCAAATTTGGTTCCCAATACCAAACACCACCCACAACCTGTATACGGAGCCTCTAAATAGAACTGAAGAATAATTTGGAGATGCCGGTAACAAGGCTCCGGCTATACCTCAAATACAAAGTACATGACATGACCCCGGGATAAATTGGGGCTCACCAAGTCTGCTGGGAAGAGAATACTGCTATCACTGGCCGTTGCCCCTCGCTGTGGAACAACCTGTATCATAAAACGATACAGTGCCCCGGCAAAAGGGACGTTAGTGCAATTGAATAGCACTAGTATGTATAACTAAATACCATCTAATTAGAAAGAACTATCAAACAAGACTAAAGCAATCATTAACACCTTGTCATTAGAAAGAATTGTCAAACAAGAATAAAGAGATCATGAAAGTAAATCAAAATCTTTAACAATCTCCACATCAACAAATAAAAGGGATCACATAGCTTTCACATAATTTCCATACCTCTAGGTTGCATTCCATAGCTCGTCATACACATATCATATTATATACCTATGCGTTTCATAGCCCGTCCATAGGGTTCACATATCATATTATACACCTATGTGTTTCATAGCCAGTCCATAGGTTCCACATTTTATATTATACCCCTATGCATTTCATAGCCCGTCCATAGGGTCAGCAAATTATATTATACACATATGCATTTCATAGCCCGTCCATAGGTTCCACATATCAATTAATCGGCACATGGGGCCATAATTATTACAACATACTTGGCTCTAGGCCATAATTCATAACTCAATCTCTTATTTCCCACATTTCACATCATTCCACATATTTCACATCAATATCAATTTCAACAACAAGACATTCAATACAAGATGTCAAGTACACATGAGAGGAACCATGAATCCTCGGCATATACAATATCTTAGAGATCATACACCTCAAGTTTATTGACAATGGAACTTTAAACACCGGGGGATCTTCCAAATCAATAGAGGGGGTACACCAACCCGCAATAAAAACACACATCAAAGGCATAAGCAAATAATTACACCAATTATTCTTGAATCCTTCTTTTTTTTTTTAATCATGACATTATACAATTATAATTCAAGTTCTCGGCACATTGGCCACACTCTATTTTCCAAATTCATTTGATCACTTCAAATATCTCTACACATAGAGGATTCCACATAATATTGCATAAGATATGCAACTCAATCTCAATTTAAGGTCTTAGCATTTAAATACATGATTCATATCCCTTGCACCCTTTCTAAGTTATTAACAATAGCACATTGATCATATTGGAATGCATCTTTCACAATTATAGGGTCACAACACCAACTCATGTAAAATACAAATCACAGCAAGAATCCAAAATTCAATCTTACCACATTTACACAGTCACTTACTTCCCTTCCAGTCATCTCTGTACATTACCAACAACTAGACACAATCAATCAAATACATTTGGTACATATAAGAACAATTTGGAGGATCAACCATAATGGGTTTTCTTACACAATTTGGCATCAAAATCTCAATTTAAACTTGACTTTAAGTTTAGGCATTTTATCTCATAGTTCCCATTTTTTACATATCCTTGTTTACCAAGAATAACATACTAAACACATTGATACATCTTTTACATATATTCTTGCAACACCCAAATCCTTTGAAATAATGAATACCACATAAATCAAATTCCGAACTTAGAACATACGCATGGACACCATGGGATCTCAATTTCTAAGAAGAGTGAGTTTTAGCCATACATACCTTGATTATGCTTTCTTTAAGTTGCTACGACGTTCCGAAAATTCTAGCAATCCCAATCTACTTTGAGACAGAGCAAAATTGAACACAAATTAGGAAGATATTCATAATTCTAGCTCATTTGAGCATTTTATCAAATACTAGTTGAGCATTTTGATTTCAAATCCTCTTTTCAAGATTTTCTTCATTCCCTAACCCAATCTTTACTTATTTATGTTCAATAATCTCTCCATAAACCTAAGTTGTACATGCATGTATACAAAATACTAATACACCCAAGAATCATACCTCAATAGCACATCTTATACCTCAAACTCGAAATTAAAGTCTAGGGTATAGAACCTTACCTCTTAGATGAAGAACTTGTGATTGGGTTCTTTGATTCTTGAAGATTGATGCAAGATTGGATGATTTAAATGTTGGGTTCCTCATTCTCTCTCTAAAATTCTCTCACACCTCTCTAAAATAAGTAATAAATCACCCCAAAATGAACCCCAACGCCTATATATTAAAATGGGGTCGGGTTATAAAAATAGGAAAATTAACCCTCCGCTGTCAGGTTTGCTATAGCAGAATAGACCGCAGAACGCAAATGCTGGCCGCATAATGCACCGCAAAATCGGCTTCCAAACCTAGGCTACACTGGTCCAATTTACAACCTAATTTGCGACCGCAAATCACCAATGCGGACGGCATAATGGGCATTGCGATCGCTGATTTGACACAGGATCGCATTTTTCCAGCCTTTGGTAATTTGGTCATAACTTTGCGTAGGAACGTCCAAATGACAAACGGTTTGTTACGTTGGAGACTAGACTCAAAGGGATTTAATTTTATAGATTTTTCATTACATACAACTTTACACGTATTTATATAGGCTCGTTCAAAGTGGGGGCTTGTGCGAACTCATTTGAAATCTTAGCCTATTATGAACGTTTCCAATTTTCCTTAGACTTAGGCCTTTTCTTGGACCCCAAATTACTTACCATGAGACTTATACACATATTTACCAAATCCAATTGTTGTGCACCATGTTAACAACACATAAAATATTATAATAAGCCTATGTTGCACCACGAAATCTTAGGTTGCTTAGCGAAATTTTTCGGGACTTTACATTGTAGAATTGTGGGAAAAACATTAGTCCCTTACAAGTTAGGGAGAGTTCCCTTTATATAGGAGAGGAAACTTAGTAACGAATACATGTATATCTAATTTACGAAAGTTGGAGATGTGATGGATTGATTCGAAACCCCAGCATGTGCTAGGGATAGGCCAGCCCTGTCATAGTCAAATGCGTGTTTTGGGGGCTCCCCCTTTATCTTTATCTCGGCCTCGAATCGGATCTTGACAAGCCTCAAAGTATAGGACTAAGTTGCGACTTCCTATCCTCAGAGTCTCGAGATAACTCCTTGAGGTGGCTTCATGTCCTCGGGATCTCGAGGTACCTCCCTGAGATGGCTTGATAGTGGGAATCGGGTCCTCTGATTTCACGGCATACAAAGATCTCGAATGCATGGCTCTACCGATCGGTGCCACTTTCAAGCTTGGATCAAGCCGATAAGCCCGAGTCTTCGGACCCCTTACTTTGAGTCAAATAAATGCGACACTTTGAGCCTTAAAAATACAAATTACCATTTAGGCTCTATGGAAACCTTCAAGGAGAAATTTGCTTGGAGGTCCGTGGATAGGGACTGCCTTTGAGCATTCGAGGGCAGTCCCCGGGTCGATGTTCGGCAAATTCGGACGTCCTGGAAACCTGTTCTGAAATTAGAGTAGATAGCCTTGATGCGGTCTAGATAGATCCTGGAAGAGGGTCTGTCCTAGCTTAGCCAGTACCTCAGGGCCAAGCCTATTTGGGTGGAGCTCGAGTGTTTATTTCCTTGAGGCCCGATTCCCTTTTAGCGAATGTATGCGGGGAAACCGGGAGACCAATTTTCCTTGACATAGTGCTTCGAAGAGCAAATCTCGAAGGCACGCGATCTTGGTATGGTTCCCCCTCGAGACCTAGCCGATGACTTTCCCACATGGAGCATCGATTTAGACCCAGATGGGCAAAGATATCCCCCGAGGGATGTGACTGGGGCCCGTGAGACAATTCCAAACGGCTCAATGCCACTCTCCTACAAAGAAATGTAGGCTGTCACATCTCGTTATTTTATTGTAATTGTTTGTCATATTATGTTTGGATGCCCCCTTTCTATAAAAGAAGGGTCATCAATACCTTGTAGGATATCTCTGGTTGGCCTTACAAAGAAACCAATAATATTCTCTCTCTTTCTCTAAATTCCTCTCATGTTTTAAGTCATATTCACCTATAGCTATTCTCTAGGGTTGTCTATTATATCTCGAGATCGTTTTCAGCATTTTATTGTTTCTTAATTTGTTCTTCAAACATTTTTCTCAAACTTGATCATATAAAGCCTTATTTACTTGTATATTTATCCGATATTCCCTTCCCAACTACCCTCGATAGGCCCGAGTTAGGCTCGACGTCTGGCCCCGAGGTATCTATTGGCTTGTCCTAAGCTCAGGATTGCCCCTTATTGGTTCGATTTTCATTTTTGGCTAGATTGGTCTTTATTATTTTGCTTCATGTTTAGCATTAATCACCCTTTCAAACTATCTCGGGAATAGATCATGCATTCTTAGAATCCCATTCATAAATTTAATTGTTGTTACCATTTTCACGATAAACAGTTTGGCACCCATCGTGGGGCTAAAAATAATAGTGATTATTTTCTTGCTAGTTTCGTCACTTAAACGGACGATATATTTCACACTTTTTCTTGCTCGAAAACTCTTTGATTGCAGGTCAAATGTCCGGCTCGATAAATAGGGTTGAGAACAACAACCTCAAAGACCACGGGGAAAACGGCGTGGCCATTCCGGCCGTAAGAGCACCTCCAAAGAATCCCGACGGCATTCCCGGACCAATCCCAGTTGACACGGATTCGTAGGATTCTCAGCAAGTAGACAACACAATTCACACCGAGAGGAGCGTATGACGCAGCGACCAACTGGAAATACAAAAAACCCCGGCCTGGAAAGAACAATAAGTTAGTCTTCACGTTTTCTTTCAAACGTTGCAGGCACAGCAACAAGCAATCGCTCAGCTACAGAGCCACCCAAGAACCACCAGTACAGTGGCACCTTATATAGCTCCCCCCGCAAAGCAGGTACTCGAAAGGTCAAGCAAGAACGATTCGGTGGCTGACCCCGCTATTTTAAAATTACTCTAGAATCTCACAAAAAGGATCGAATCGGTAGAGAAAATGATCGTAGCCAACGATAAAAGGGTTGAGACCTACAACTCTAGGGTCGATAAGATCCCTGGCGCCCCTCCGATCCTTAAGGGTCTAGATTCAAAGAAAATCATTCAAAGACCATTTCCTGAAGAAGCGGCACCAAAACCTATCCCGAAGAAGTTTAGAATACCGGAACTCCCTAAGTACAACGGCACATCCGACCCCAACGAACACGTCATTGTGTATACCTGTATAGTAAAAGGTAATAATATAATGTTACGAGATTAAATCCGTACTATTTAAAAAATTCGGAGAAATGCATTCAAAGGGGCCATGATGTGGTACCATAACCTGGACCCTGACTCCATAGACTCGTTTGCCATGTTAGCGGAATGTTTTGTAAAAGCACACACCGGAGACATTAAAGTAGCGAAAAGGAAGTCCGATGATTTCAAAATCAAGAAAAGAGAAAACGAGATGATGCAGGAGCTTGTGTCCCGGTTCCAGATGCAATGAATGGAGTTGCCACCAGTCCCCGACTATTGGACGGTGCAGGCCTTCACCCAAGGTCTGAATGAACGGAGCTCCATGTCTTCGAAACAACTTAAACAAAATCTAATCAAATACCCAGCCGTAACCTGGTTGGGTGTCTACAACCATTATCAATCGAATATTAGGGCAGAGGATGACCAGCTGGGGGGCCTATCATGCTTGGTGTACCCAAGAAGATTCCCAACAAAAGTGATGAAGCTAAGCAAAGAACGGTATCCACCGTACCTCGAAGATAGAAGGAACGCCCTAAGGCGTAATCTTCCCCACAACGATAAGAGGGTGGATCGAGGATCGGATACTCGAGTGATCATCTACAGGACCCGGTTTGATCGAAATATGGGACCATTCAATGCACCTCACTTATCGGAATACTATTTTGCGTCAACGTATCACACATCATCTTCGCTATCAGCAAAATTCAAGATACAAAATGGCCCACACCAACACAGTCGGATCCTTCGTAGACAAATTACAACTTGACGTGTGACTTCCACAACACACACGGCCACTAGACCGAAGATTGCCATCAACTACGAGGTAGCCCGGCTGCTCAACAAAGGGCACCGCCGAGAAATCCTGAGCGATCGGGCCAAAAATTAGTTTCGAGACAAGGAGGCAGCCAACAAAATTGAAGTAAACGAACCTAAACACGTCATCCACATGATCATGGGTGGCGCTGATACCCCGTAAGAACCCATGATAAGGAAAAAAATATCCACCACAAAGGAGAAACGGAATCGAGGATACATCACTGATGACGCCCTTATCTTCAGTGAAGAAGATACAGATGCTTTGTCGAAGCCCCTGTTGCTCCCAAATGCACGCGCAAGTATACGTGATCAACAAGTAATATAATGATAAGTTGAGTGTCGAACCCATAGAGACTTGTGTAAACTACTCACGAAATTACTCAAATTGTTATTTAGTCCAGCTAAAATAAAGGTCCAATAATATGATTCTAATATACTACGATTCTAAGTACTAACTAAATTATCATGTAACGAATTAATTGTTGTGTATTCAGTAGAGACAATTATTCCATGGTTGTGATCGATTCACCATTCGTATTGTATTCTAATTAACACTCCCTTGCATATAATTCACTCATGGTTGCTAATTAATCGATAAATACTCTCATAGCCTTCTCCCGAAGTACCACTCACCTATTCTCAATAGATTAACGCCTATATTCCTATGAATTAAGATCATGATACTTAATTAAGCTCGGTGACTAGGTATATTCCTATCCTAACCACAAATTCGCTCCCCCTAAGGGCTGAGATCATGCTCCCTTCAATTCTTCTCTAATCTAAACATGGCTTTCCCAAGCATAGCATAGATAGTAAATAGAACCTAACTGTTGGCCAGACAATTAAGCAATTAAACACAGAATTGAAGAAACAACCATATATTGGTGAATTATAATCAAGGTCAAGCTAATATCAAACAACAATATTCATGGCAAAATCACAACCCCAGAACAATGGGTATTTAGCCACTCATGATATAATCAAACAATTGCATAATTGTTGAATAAATTTAAAATACTAGAAAAAGATGAAGAAAACTGAGAATTCTCCGCTTCCTCACGATCCTCTGTGTGTTTTTACTCCAAAGTGGCATCCCCCTCTTTCTTGGTCGGCTTCCTTCGTTTAATATAAGGTTTAGGGCTTAAAATCCCGTGTTTTGAACTTTGGTCCCTGAAGTTTACGCATCCTACTGCGGTCCTACCACGATTACGCCAGGACCGCAGCTAGAGTGGCCTTCAAAATCTGCAGAAGTGTACTGCCGCAGTGCTACCGCGGTTATGCCCAAACAGCAGCAGACCAGCTTCAGTCCTGGTTTTGTCCCTTCGCTTGGTGCACTTTGTGGATATTGTATGATTGACCTCCTTTTCTTCGTAATTGATCCCAAAAGTACTCCACAGACTTCTTTTATTGGATATAGCCTGCAAATCATGAAAAGCACTAATCAAAGTATTTTGTTATCACTTTTTACCATAAAAGCTATACAAAAATGTGGTTCTTTAGGGCCTAATTATAGTCTAATTTACCTATTATCACCTATCATCAACACCCCACACTTAAACGTTGCTCGTCCTCGAGCAATTGTACAATCTAATAAACCCCTCAACTACGTATCAATTATAGATGAGTACTTTAACTTTTACCCACACACTATACCCTGGACTATAATCAATATCGGCACGCAAGCATCAACACACAAAATTTCACATTCTTCCCGTTTAACAATACCTAAGTAAAATATTTCAATTCAATAAATTCCAACAACCTATTCGTCACTGCCCAACCTCAACAATCAACTTGCAACCACTAAGCACCCTCAATTCATGCACTTACCCAACAAGAAAGTTTACAACATTACCAATCATTCATGAGATCATGTGCCCTCACCAACCAACGAAAGAATGAGTATAAATTGGTCCACATATTCAAATATACTTTTGAATGTAATTTAATGACATCACACAATTGAACAAAATTCACTCACTCTCACAAACAATTCATATGCATCTTGTGGTCGTACCAAAAGCTTGCTCATGTGTATATCTCTACTACATTAAGCTAGCCAAATCTAGGATCAATTAGGACTTTTAGGTTGTAATGTAGGCTAAGGGATGGGTAGGATATATTTAGAAATAGTTACTCACCCTCCTAAGCACTTTAATACACTACATTTACAATTCACGCTCATATTCTTCTCAACCAACTCACTTGCCACATACAACATAACCATCTTTTCAATTAAGCACTTCTCTATTTTTCACTAGCACAAGTCAATAACAATTGGAGGTGTTTATTTTTTCTATATACATTCACTATCATTTTTCGTTTCTTTTCTCCACACACTCCATACAATAAAGTTCATCGGCTAGTGACCTTTAATTTCAACTTTAGGGCACCAACGGTCCCTTCCATGGTTCCACTCAAAAGATGCTCCCCAATATCTATCCTTACTTCTTTTAGCGACTAAGTGCCTTGGGAGGTATAGGTTTAATCAATATCAAATTAAAAAAAATAAGGGTATGGCTTTTAATGTGGGTGCCAAAAAAACGTCTATAGGCTCAAAGGGGCTAACAACGGAAAATTTTCTTTTTATGTGACAAGCACATCCATGATCAAGAAAGAAAATGCCTACGTCATCTCCTAGATTAGCACAACTTACAATTTCGTTTCAATTAACACACGGGGTCAAATCTACACTATACAGGATAGAACAGAAAATCACAAATCCTCACACACACGTTGCACATGACTCAATCAAGACGGTTCTGTTCAACTCTTGAAGCAAGCACACATAAATTAGAAAATTAAGCAACATTGCACTATGCAGCCTACAAGTCAAAAACTGAGAAAAGGCATCACAAATAGGCTATTTACTTTACTTAGGCTTCACAATTCAAGCCAAGTACATGGGAAAACAGAATGTATATCATAGCCTAATGTGCCAGCATCAATCATATCAATGAGTATCTCAGAACGAATCGGTTTCTTCCTAAACTACTCTAAAAAGAAACTAAAATGCCCGGTTCGAGCAACATCTTTTGAAAAGAACCGGTGCCTAAAGAAAAACTAAGGAATACTACCTAGCTATTCAAAAACAATAATAATAAAATAAAATAAAAACAAAAAACTTTTTGGTGTTTTTAAATCGAACTTTTATCCCTCAAGAAAATTGTCCAAAAGATCCATCGTCGGGAAAAGTCTAAACTTTTTTCACTTTTTTTTTCAAATTTTGTTTTTTTAAACCTAGACTATGTCTACTACGAGTTCTAAAAGAAAAACTAAAAAAATAATTTTATACAATTACACTTCAGAAAGTAGTTTTCCCACCCGACACTTATATTATGCATAGTCCTCGATGCATGATCATAGATAAATATTAAAACAACGGTGAGAAATACTCCCTAAGACCCTCTCAGACCTAGCTCGGACATGATCCTCAATATTAAGGGTCCGAACAACCCCACACTTAAGCTCAAACATGCTCCTCGGCTTCATCCTTGGGTACTCAGACTTCCCATACTCTGCAAAATAAAAACAATACAAAACTGGACACTAAAAAAATAATCAATAACTAAAAGATATACATGTTAGGTTGCCTCCCAACAAGCACCTTATTTATAGTCGTGGCATGACTCTGCTACTCTGCTCAGGCTGGGCGCTTTCTTTTCTTCTTTCTCCCATAAAGTCTAGCCTTTTTCCACACTCTCAAAAGGTTTCCTCTTTCATCTCTGGCTCTTTTTGCAATCTTCTTTACACACTCAGCTTGCAACACTACCTCCTCTAACTCAGTTGTCCCATCTGGATCACTACAATCCATATCAAGACTCTGCTCTATCCCCTTCGATTCTACCACAGTAATCATACACAAGTCCTCATAATGCTTAGGGAGCTTAAGTGCCTTAGACATATTAAAAGTGACCTCCTCATCATCAACTCTCATTTTTAACTTCCCTGCCCTCACATCAATAATTGCTCCACCGGTAGCCAAGAATGGTCGCCGCAAAATAGTGGGCACTTTCTCATGTGCCTCGCAATCAAGAACAATAAAATTAGCGGGAATAATAAACTTTCCCACACGAACTAACACATCCTTAATGATTCCTTCAGGCATGACTAGTGACCTATCTGCTAGTTGTAAAGTGATTGTAGTAGGTCTGAGCGTCCACAATCTAAGTTGCTTGAACAAAGAGTATGGAATCAAATTTATACTAGCCCCTAAATCACATAGGGCTCTACCAACTTCTTGTTTTCCAAGAGACAAAGGAATTGTGAAACTCCCGGTATCCTTCAACTTAGGAGGAAGTTTACTCTGAACTCTGGCACTGCAATCTTCAGTAAGTGCAACTGCTTCGAACTCTGCATGTCTTCGTTTGTTTGCCACAATATCTCTGAGATACCTTGCATACTTAAGCACTTCCTGCAAAATTTCCACCAAAGGCAAATTCACACTCACTTGGCTTAAAATATGTAGGAATTTCTTGTACTTAGCATCATCTGTTTGCTTCTACAGTCTTTGTGGAAACGGAGGTGGTGGCCTAGTCTCAATTACTGGCTTGGGTCCTTTATCATCTTTCTCATTCCCCTCAACTGGCTTGGGAACTAATTCTCCTTCAGGATGAGCTGTATCCTTCTTTTTCATTGGAACTTCTTCTAATGCTCTTCCACTTCTCAAGGTAATTGCATTGACTTGAGCCTTAGGATTTGGCTCAGTATCACTAGGAAGAGCCCCTGCTGGTCTGGTATTTTGGTCTCTGGCAAGTTGGCCCACGTGGTGCTCCAAATTTCTCAGTGCCGTGGCTTGAGCCTACTGATCAGCCATTATTTTTTGATTGAATGTTTGTTGATCTGCTACTAATTTCCGATTAAAGTCTTGTTGATCTGCTATCAATTTCATATTGAGGGCTTGCTGGTCGGTCATTAATTTCTTCATCATCTCCTCAAGGCTAGCTTGTTGTTCATCCTGAGGTGGTCTGGATTGTTATTGAGGTGCTTGATACCGATATTGATTCTAATTGCCTTGATTTCCACCTCAGGAGAAGTTTGGGTGATTTCTCTAGTTGGGGTTGTAAGTGTCCCCGTACTGATTTGTTTGGCCTCGATTTGCATTACCCAAAAAATATACAGACTCTGGATTTATTGGGCATAGATTGCTCAGTGACCCTCTCCACATATTTCACAAAATATTTGATCTTGTTGTACTGGCTAGGCTTGTTGCTTGTTAATGATCGTGGTCATCTGAGTGACTTGGTTGGTCAGCGTAGAGGCTTGTGCTGACAATGCTGAGACAACATCTAATTCGAGAACCCCTGGTGATTTTTGTACCATGTTCCTACACATCTCTCCTTGCCAATCCGGATTGCTTTTGGAGCATTAGTTCAATAACGCATAAATTTCATCAAAGCTTTTCTCCAATACTTGACCTCTAGATACAACATCTACTACAATTTTTGTTTGGGGATGGAGCCCATCTATAAAAGGGTGAACTAACACTTAATTCGTCTAATTGTGAAAAGGACAGTCTCTGAGTAGCCCCTTGAACCTTTCCCAAGTTGAGTATAAAGATTCTCCTGCTTTTTGTTTGAAAGCAACTATCTCACTTCTGATCTTTGCAATTTTTCCTCAAGGGAAGAACCTTGCCAGAAATTTTCTTGCCAAATCATTCCATGATGTAATGGAATTAGTTGGTTCTGCCTTTAGCCATCGCTTAGCTTCCCCCAACAGAGAGAATGGAAAAAGTGTGAGCCTCACATAATCTGGAGTGACCCCGTTAGTGATATAAGTGTCACTAATCTCCAAAAAGTTCATAATATGCTATTGTGTATCCTCGTGGGGAAGACCCATAAACTACCTGTTTGCATGAAGTAGCTGGATCATGCTCTGTTTCAGCTCAAAGTGCCCAGTGATCCTGGGCTTCACTATGCTAGAGGTAACATTAGCAATACTGGCATTGCTACCTCCTGAACAGCAATATGTTGCTCCTCTGCCATGTTCATAGGAAATTGAATGAGTGCTTGGATACTGTTTGTATCCCTTGCTTCCCTCAACCTCCTATGAAATGTTTTCTCAGGTTCGGGGTTAAAACCGTTGAGTCTGTCCTGGCTTCTAACTCTACGCATTCAATCAAACTTTCTGAGATTAGAGAAACAATCAAGTAACGTTAAACTAGACGAAATAAACAATTAAAGCAAAAACTAGAGAGTAGTTAATATTCAAGTCTCCGGCAATAGCGCCAAAAATTTGTTGCTCTCAAACGCACACGTAAGTATACGTGGTCGACAAGTAATATAATAATAAATTAAGTGTTGAACCCACAGATCCTTGTGTAAACTACTCACAAAATTACTCAAATTGTTATTCAGTCAAGCTAAAATAAAGGTCCAATAATATGATTTTATTATACTACGATTCTAAGTACTAACTAAATTATCAAGTAATGAATTGATTGTTGTGTATTCAGTAGAGACAAGTATTCCAGTGTTGTGATCGATTCACAATTCGTATTGTGTTCTAATTAACTCTACCTTTCATATAATTCACTCATGGTTTCAAATTAATCAATAAATGCTCTCATAGCCTTCTCCCGAATAACTACTCACCTATTCTCAATAGATTAATGCCTATATTCCTACGAAATCAATCTATTAAGAAGTCATTAAGATCACGACATTTAATTAAGCACGGTGACTAGGTATATTCCTATCCTAACCACAAATTCACTCCCCCTAAGGGTTAAGATCATGCTCTCTTCAATTCTTCTCTAATCTAAACATGGCTTTCCCAAGTATAGCATAGATAGTAAATAGAACCTAACTGCTGGCCAGACAATTAAGCAATTAAACACAATTGAAGAAACAACCATATATTGGTGAATTATAATCAAGGTCAAGCTAATATCAAACAACAATATTCATGGCTAAATCACAACCCCAGAACAATGGGTGTTTAGCCACTCATGATGTAATCAAACAATTGCATAATTGTTGAATCAATTGAAAATACTAGAAAAAGATGAAGAAAATTGAGAATTCACTGCTTCCTAACGATCCTGTGTGTGTTTTTACTCAAAAGTGGCATCCTCCTCTTTCTTGGCCAGCTACCTTCGTTTAATATAGGGTTTAGGACTTAAAATATCGTGTTTTGCACTTTGGTCCCTGAAGTTCACGCGTCCTGACGTGCTCCTACCGCGGTTACTCCAGGATCACGGCTAGAGTGGCCTTCAGATTCTGCAGCAGTGTTCTACCACGGTCCTACCGCGGTTTCGCTCGGACAGCGATAGACCAGCTTCAGTTCTGGTTTTGTCCCTTCACTTGGTGCACTTTGTGGATATTGTATGATTGTCCTCCTTTTCTCCGTAATTGATCCCAAAAGTACTCCACAGACTTCTTTTATCGGATATAGCCTGCAAAGAATGAAAAGCACTAATTATAGCATTTCGTTATCACTTTTTACCGTAAAAGCTATACAAAAATGTGGTTATTTAGGGACTAATTATATTCTAATTTACCTATTATCACCAATCATCAGCCCCAGAACGATGCGCTGGTAATTTCATTCCTTGTAAATTCTTTTAAGATAAAATGTGTACTCGTGGATCCAGGTAGCTCGGCCAATGTTATCAGGTCAAGGGTAATATAATAGCTCGTTTTAACTGAATGAATCATACCCGCCACTCGAGTCCTCAACGGATTCAACATGGCGAGCGAAACAACGAAGGGGAAGATCATCATACCCATCACTGTGGCCGGCGTAGCCCAACACATCAAGTTCTACGTCATCAAAGGGGACACCAGGTACAACGCCTTGTTCGGACGACCATGGATGCATTGCATGAGAGCAGTATCATCCACTCTCCACCAAATGATAAAATTCCCGACAAAGGACGGGGTCAAAACCATCCATGGAGAGCAGCACGCAGCGAGAGAAATGTTCGCAATACATAATGCACTCTCGGTCCCCTTGCCTCCGCCCCCCGAATAAACCCACGGGTGAATCATGGATCAACCCCAAGCAAGTCTGACAAAGCGTAAAGATAAACCCGCGTCGCATGCCCAACCTCGGATGATTAGAGAAAGTTAGCACCCAGAAGTATCCCGTCTCAAGGTACCTCCGTTTCTTATATTTTATTTTCGAAATAGAAATTAAACCTCGTGCAGGCACTGCCCAAAAGCCTCGAGGACTCCCAAGAAAGGCGCGCGTGACTTGACAAAAAATATCAAGACACTAGCACTGTCCAAATATCTCGAGACACCCCAATAAAGGCACGCCCGTTGCACTCTTTTACTTAGACCGAGTTTTTTATCCAAAAAAGATAAAGGGTTTTTACCGGCAAGGTTTTAAATGAGGCAACGCCCGCGAAGCCACTAGGAGATAAAACTCCGCACAAATCGCTCGAAGCCGTCATTACGTCCAACCCTCGAAGCAGCCGGGAGCATCCCTCCTGAAATCCACCAAACTCATAGGAGCACTGAATAAAGATCCATACGGGATAATGATGTATCAGGCCAATGCGTTCAAAGTGGCCAAATCTCACTAAGATGAGAACGTGTATTATTATATTAGGCAATCAAAAAACGCGCCTTCTTTTAGGAGAAAAGAAAGGCTCCTAAACAAAATCAAAGCAACGTGAGAATCAGCAAAACAGCCTAAATTTGCCTAAAAACTGGTCGAGCCAACTCGACAACACATATATTGCATCAATAAATCAGAGCATATCTCCAACGCCTTGCTTTGCAAAAAGAATCAAATCACATCACGCCCCCGATGGGGGCATTTCTACGAAATACATCCCAAGATAGCCGGAGACTTAGGAAGTCCGACATTCAAACGACCCCAGGGTCGAAACTCCTGGCTCACCAAGCCCCCAAAAAACAACATCGGGCTCACCAAGCCTCGAGAAAAAGCTCCGAGCTCGAGAAAAACTGTCTTCAAGCAAACTCGATGACTTAGAGATTGTTGACAATTACCACGCACTGGAAAATCCGACATTGTAAGGCACTAACGGGCAGCCTCGGCAAAACACGATATATTCTCCATAAACTATAAGACCTCAATAGGCGTGGTAAAACTGTAAGACCTCAACAGGCATGGCAAAACTGTAAGACCTCAACATGCATGAAAAATAACGCACTTTAGGCTACAGATTGCATTTGTAAGAATCCCTAACGGTCATACCCTCGGTGTGAATGCCTAGAATTGCCTCTCGGTATCAAAAATGGCCCCAGCTAAATGCACACGACTACTGTCGAAACGACTGTTACAGCCCAAAAAACGTGACTCGGAGACACCCAATTGTTGCTAAAAAAATCCTCCGAATCTGCTTTAGAAAGAACCGATTAAAACGTAGGCTTCCCTCAATAGGCAAAAAAATGAGCCCCGGCCATGTCTGCTCCAAAATCAAAAAAGCATCGATGTACTCGACCTATGAGCCATGAACCTTCCCAGGTGCTCAAAACATCGCCGATTACGACTTGAAATTGAGTTTTCTTTTAGAATCGACGATGGGTTAGGAAAAATAATCAATAAGACTTAACGGGAGGAAACAAAGCCTACAAGAAGCCTCCGGGCCTCACATCAAACAGCGTAAGTGCCATTGTCGCCGGCTAAGAAAAGCCTCCGGGCCTCACACCGAAAGGACTCTACGACCGTCAAAGTGAAAATTGACAACTTCAGGATTAAAGAGAGCTTCAATCGTAACCCGATTCGGAGACCGGATCCAAAATAGTTAAACAAAGCAAAGCCTCGGGGCCTCATATCATAATGTCTCCACGACTAAACAGCGTAAGTGTCGTTGTCGCCGGCTAAGCGAGCCTCCGGGCCCTATATCAAAAGGTCTCTACGACCAAACAGTGTAAGTGCCGATTGTTTCCATCTAAGCGAGCCTATGGACTCTATATTCCAAGTTCTCTGCGACCAAGCAACATAAGTGCCACTGTCGCCAAATGGGCATGCCTCCGAGCCTCATGCTAAAAGGTCCCGATGGCCTAGAAGCGCGGAAGGTTACCATCGTTGGCCAAAAACTCAAACAAAATTCAAGGGTCAATTACAGCTCGAATCGCAACGCGATTCAGAGACTGGACCCAGAAGATCATCAAACACCTAAGGGAGGGAAAAAAAGGGCACTATCGCCAACCAGAACCTCTGAAAGGGCCAAACGCTAACTGCAGCTTGAATCACGACACGATTTAGAGGCTAGACCTACGGATTGTAGCACGCCCAGAGGTACAACACGAAGACCATTATCTTCTAACTCGGAGACTTGCTCCAAGAAAATTGCCAAATGCCCAAAGGCAGAGAATGAAAATCATTATCGCTAGCCCAAACGGCCTCAAAGGTAGGATAAGCACGAGTCAAGATCCCGACTCAGAGACCGAATCTGAATGCAATTCGACCAATGCCCAAAAAGCACGACAACAGCCAAGGCAAAATTCTAGGCCACTCGCCCACAAAGCCACTTCAGTCCAAAAACATGCGAAGTCATCACCCCCCCCCCCCTCCCCCATACATACGGGAAGAAACTTGAAGGCCAATCGGAGCTCAAGCCATGACACGACTCAGAGACTAAAACTAAAGATATCAGGAACTCGGCATCAAACTCCACTCTCTTGGCGCATCCAAACTCCTCAAAAGGATCCAAGCCACTGGCCCGAATCGCCATGGGAATCCCCCTATCTGCACATTTCGCGCTACTCCCTATGCAGTCTGGGGCCTTCTCCAATGCGGCCCTAACAAGTAAAGTAAGCCGCTATCTTTCGCTTTGCCCAAATCAAAAAGGTACCAATGAAACAAAAAACCTCTCTTTTTTGTATATATATATATATATCAAACATTAAGGCACCCTCTCTCTCTACAAGGACCTCGACTATAGAACGGTCAAATCTACGCCCCGTACCGAAAAGAAAATAGCTTGTCAAAATACGCCTACTATGGCCTCGGCGAACGACAACAAAGCTCCCCGATTGTCCTCCTGTCTTGGGCCAATTCCTCTGGGAAAAGGAGCCCCCCGCACCAACCTAATCGGGATACTCCTCAGCAAAAAGCCACAAAATAGTTACCCTTTGACCATTGGTCCGTCTAGTCAAAGGTTATTTTAGCTTGTTGGCTTCACCTGATGTGTCTCAAGACACCCAAAGGCAGAACCCGACAATAATTAAATAGCAGATACGCCTAAAGAGACGACCCAAATGGTGCTATCAATACGCCATTGTCAGAAAAGGAAATTCCCAAGAAGATGCACCCATGAAATTGCTCTAGCCTAAAAGCATGAGGGATTACCGCCTTCCGCCCGTAAGGGTAGATGGGAGCCGGAGGACCTACACAAGCTCGATCCATAGTGCAACTCGAAGACTACCTCCAAACCCGATATGTGCGATCAAGAGCAGCGACAGGAAAAAGGTACAAAAGGAACAAAAGCCTTAAAAACAATTCTTATATTACATGCAAAAACCTACAGGCACGCCCCGCTTGCCCGAAACTAAGTTACGAAACGACAAAACCTCTATTTTTCGTCAAAAAGAACACCCTCTGCAGCATCCAAAAGGAGTGGCCAGACATTGCCTTCATCCACCTTAGCTCAAACCAACTCCTCGGAAAAGTCAAGGCCCTTGCTCCAGGTTCCTCGAACACCTCCTTCCAGGTTCAAACAGCAAACACATTCATCGACCCTCTCTTCGCTATCGAGGGCTCGACTCAACTTGGACTGGACGGCAGCAGCTTCCCCCATAAAAAGTCTCCACCTCTCGATCAGCCCTGGATCGGTTTGATACAGCTTTCACATCGATTAGCCCGGCCCTGCCCTTCAAAAGTCCAGAATCTAGTCTGTCGATCACATTCATCTGAACCGGGGCATTCTCGTAGGACAAGTTGGGGTAAACCTCAAAGATCAGGCTTGAGATTATCCAAGGCTCAGGTCCTAAAAGAACCAGCTCAGATTTAAGGCCATCACAAATCTACAAAATGGAGTTTCATGTACAAGAAGTAAAACACAAAATACGCCCTTACAGGACATCTCATTGTCCCCTTTAAAATAAGTAAAAAGGTGTCGGGGAAAAACGTCAGCGGCCAACGCCGGAGGGGACAACTCGCTTAAAGTCCAGTATGCGCCTTACCAAAAGAAAGAGGCCCCGATGAGCCCCAAGGCACCAATGCCGGACAACAAGACATACGCCCAAGTTTGCAATTTCTGCTCCGCAGGAGTAGACACTGAGAGCCAACCTTACGCTCTCTGAAGGAGTTACCTACATTAATAGGCTCACCAGTACACCCGAGGATAACCTCCATCCGGGGTACCATCCCCAAAAGCCTCGAAGGGTGCAAGAGCAAACAAAAGCCAAGAAGGAAGCAAAAATATATCTCAGGCGGCTATCTATATGATGGGAAATCGGGAGACCAATTTTCCTCAACATAGCGCTTCGAAGAGAAAATCCTGAAGGTACGGGATCTCAGTTCGGTTCCCCCTCGAGACCTAAACGCTGCCTTGCCCAGATCGAGCATTGATTTGGACCCTTATGGGGGAAGATATCCCCCGAGGGATGTGAGTGGGGCGCGTGAGACTTCTCCAATTGGCTCGATGCCAGTTCTCCTACAAAGAAATGCAGGTTGCCACATCTCGCTATTTTATTGTATTTTTTTGTCATATTATATTTGGACGCCCCTTTTTTTATAAAAAAGGTCACTAACACCTTGTAGGATATCTCTGGTTGGCGTTACAAAGAAAGCAATAATATTCTCTCTCTCTTTCTCTAAATTCCTCTCTTGTTTTAAGTCATATTCACTGATAGCTATTCTCTCAACTTGTCTATTATATCTTGAGATCGTCTTCAGCATTTTATTGTTTCTTAATCTGTTATTCAAATTTTTCACTCAAACTTGATCATAAGAAGCCTTATTTACTTGTATATTTATCTATTATTCCCTTTGCAACTACCTTCAATAGGCCCGAGGTATGCTCGAGGTTTGGCCACGAGGTATATATTGGCTTGTTATAAGCTTCGGAATGCCCTTTACTGGTTCGATTATCGTTTTTGGCTAGCTCGGTCATTATTATTTTACTTCACGTTTAACATTAATCACCCTTTCAAACTAGCTTGAGAATAGATCATGTATTTTTAGAATTCCATTTATAAATTTAACTGTTTTTACCATTTTCACGGTAAATGGTGAAAGTCCCAGAGGTCGGGCACCACCTCGAGCCTTTTAACAATGTCATTGGCTTCCTGGAGCCCAATTCCACTCTTTGATGGAGGTCCTCGAGGTCGGATAGCACCTCAGGGTTGGCGATGATGCCGTTAGCTTCTTGGAGCTATCTTCTTTCAGATGGAGATCCTCAAGGTCGGGTACCACCTTGGGATTGGCGATGATGTTGTTAGATTCTTGGAGTTTGGTGTTATCTTCTTGGGAAGGCGGGTTGCTACCGTTTCTTTCCATATATAGGGATTCTTCCTCTCCTTTGGAGATCTCACCATTTTAGAAAGTTATCCTCCCGTTTTGGCGTTGAGCCCTTCATTACCTTAGCGTTGAAGCATTTGCATAGGTTCCTGCTTCTATTCTCTAGCATTGCCATAGCCATGACTGCTACAACGGGCTTGTTCGGTAGAGAGGGAAGTATTATACTCCTGATGCTCAGTATCAAAGAAAGTTTACCTTGAAGGTTATTTATTTGATGGGAGAGATGCAACTTGAGTTAGTGAGGAGAGATTGTGGATGGGGGGAGAAAGTAGTGTCATAGACACTTTCCCCGTATGAGGGCATCTTGGATCATGTTGATGGATTCTTGAATGTGTACACGTATCCTTTCATACTGGGCTCCCTCGATAGGGTTGTGCTTGACTTATATTTAAAGTATCAGGTTACCTTGGCACAGATACATCTGTCGTTCTGGCGAGTAATGTTGATGATGATGTTTTTTTCATAGAAGGTCGGGCTTGAACTTATGCTCAGTCATCTCATTAGGTTGTATCAGCCCTTTCACCGCTGAGGTCTACTAACCTTGCGGTGTCGGTCGACCATGCCCTCTGTTGTTGATGATAAGGAAGATGGAAATTAGGAGTGGATGAATCAATTTGTTCGGGTTCGATCTGCTGACGTTATCCCTGTACAACTTAAGCCATTCCCTGAGGAATGGAATTATACACATAAGTGGTACACCCCTTGCCATCTCAGCTTCGTTTATGGCGAAAGCTAGTTTTGTAACCGTGTTTTTTCCTGTTCTATAGTGGTTTCATGGGCGCCACGTGACATTCTTGATCCTCCTGGTTGGGTCCAAAAGTTGGCGACCTACTCGACTTGCGACGAACGTAAGTGGCAATCTTTATGCCTCGGCAGATGGGAGGTAAAACGCCATGGTGTGTGTTTGTGCTACTTTTTCCTTATTCTTCTATCATTTGGAGAGACATTTTCCCTTTCTGCGTCTTAATCTTAATGCTATAGTTATCGGAGAGCCTTCTGAGGCGAGGTCATGCTCCTCCTCCAAGGAGGAGGGGTTGCAAGCTTCCAGGCTAAAGAATGACAATAATAAGCGGGATATGCATTCGCAGAGCAGTGGCACTCAAAGTGAAGCAAAATACGGTTGGGCTTGGAGATGGAAATGCCACTTGAGAATGCCGTGCCCGTAGTTCCTGATTCCGGAAAGGCGATTTCTCCAAGTGACTATGCCTCGACCGAATCACTTCTTCTAGGCTAAGGTCACTAGGTTAATAGATTTTCCCTCAGCCTTTGAGTAATTCCATCGGCTTCACTGTGCGGTGTTTCGACATAGGCCTTTTGAATCATGCGTCTTTCTTTCCTTATCGAGTTTTCTTTTGCCGGCTTTTGATAGGCTTAGGTCCGAGCTGCTCCATCATGGGGCTAGGCTCCAAAAATCTATCGACGAGGATAGATCCCTGAGGCTCCTTTGCAAGGAAAAGGAAGTCAAGCTGGCGCACTTGCAATATGAGGCGTGCTGGAGCTCAAATAACGAGAGCTACTAGATAGAGCAGGTAATTTTCCGTTCTGGTGCGTGTGCATTCTATCTTTTTGCTTCTGAGGATAAAACTTCATCTATCGCAATTGTAAAAAAAGACGGATGCCCTGGAACATATTCGGGATGAAGCCGACCGAGTCAAGAATGGTTGTGACTAGCTAAGCGTTAGGGCAGAGGTGTAGACATTAGAGGAGAAAGATGCATTGGCTAAAGTTCCTGCCTTCAAGGTTCAACTTTGCTTAGCTCGTGATAATGATTTGGTTCAAATGGATATGATCATGAAGCTTGAATCCGAGCTTTTGAAGGTCAAGTTTGAGATCGTCGATGCCCAACCGGAGCAGCACTGAGCCGAACTAAGACAGATCAGGAGATAGTGATTTATTTTAAGGACGCTACCGCTACTCAAGCCGAGTTGAGGAGGATCCTCGATCGCGAAGAGATGATCAAAAAATGTGATTATTGCATGTCTCAAAGAAAGATTCTCGTGGAGATATACGCTAGGGGTTTTGTCTTATCGAAAGAGTTGGCACGAGCAACGACGAACGAGCACGAGCAAGGGCAGACAAGTGTGATGCTTGGCTGCTTCTGCCTGACATCAAGGAGAGTGAATATGAGGGCGGTAGGTCGTAGCTCTTAGGGGTAGGGCATAGATTTTCCTATTTTGTATGTAGTATTTTCAAAGCATGTTTGTAGTTGGAGAATGTATTTTTTTGCGCGTGCGCATTAAAGAAAACATTGTGGCATTACTTCTTCTGTACCTCTTTCTGTCTCAAATTTGGCCAGGTGAACTGGTCTCAAAGTTGGTGAGAATCCTTAGATTCGTGATTTGCCCTGGGGCTCTTATGCTTTTTCTGGGGCACTTACGCACTTACACAATGCGACATTTAGAATAAGCTGGCATTTGAGCTCTTATGCTTTTGCTGAACTATTTTTGGGTTTGGTTCCTGAGTTGGATTCTAACTCGATCCCCTTTGACCCTCAAGCTTTTGTATTTGCATAGGCTGGCGACAATGGCTCTTACGCTTTGCCTTGAGGCATATGAAGTTAACTATTTTGGGTTTATTTTCCGAGTCGAGTTTTGACTTGAGCTCAATCGACCCTCAAGTTTTCATGTTTGTTTGAGCTAGCAACAGTGGCTCTTATGCATTGGGACGATGCGACTATTTAATGGCTTTATTTTCCTCTTGTTAAAGACTTTTAAAGTAATTCTTGCCTGACCCGTCTTCGGTTCGGGAGAACCTCAATTTTGAGTTGTTTTACGGCAATATTCAAGCACCTCGAAAGGTTTGTCTTGGAGGCTGAGTAGCTCGAAGCCCATGATTTGGAGTTCACATGGTCGAACATATGCCTATGCCGAGGGTAGCCTGTTTAACCGGTTCTTTTCGAAGTAGATTCGAAGTAATGGCCTGTAATTTTATAGCAACAATCGGGCATCCCCGAGTCGCTTTTGTTTGGCTGGTATAGCCATTTGTTTCGCTGCTACAACAGTATGACCGTAGTCATTTATGCTTGGCCGGAGCTGTTTTTGGTCTCGAGTGAAGTAGTATAGGTGTCTATATCGAGGGTATGCCTTTTTAGGGGTCTTATAAGTTCGATATATAGCATATACTTCGAGATCGAGTTTATGCTTGTAGTAAGGTCTTACAAATTTTTCATGCCTTTGAGGTATTATAGTTTTAGATACTTGGTACGAGTATTGTTCAATGCCTTGCTTGAGGTCTTACAGTTTTTGTTGTTGCCTTATATAGGTCTTACGAGATTGAGTCTCCCCGCTTCGGGTCTTATGGCCTCAAGTTTTTTAATAAATGGCGATTCGCAACAGTCCTTGAGTCATCGAGGGTACCTTGGCTCTGGAGTCGTCACTTGTAGATTTCGTATTGCCTCATTGAGGGATTACAATTTTGGAGATCCCAACCCTGAGGTCGTCCATTTTTGAGATTTTGACGCTAGTCCCCGAGTATTCAGGGAACTTTCGGCCTTGGAGATGTTTCATGATTTTTGTGTTGCCTCATTGAGGGAATGAGGGCTTATGAGTTTGGAGTCCCGACCCAGGGGTTATTTAGATACTGAATTGTCAATGCTAGTCCCCGAGTGCTCAGGAAATTTTGAAGGAGGAATTGTTTTTGCAAAAATATTGAGCTTCCTTTGGAGTATGAGATGCTTCGATAAAGGTATTCTTTGATTACTTGATACGGGTACATATTTCTCCTCCATCGGGGTCCCGGCTATACGGACATGGCTCATTCGATCATTGTCCATTGTTTCCCTTGATGTGTGATGTTCCTCGTAGATGGTTTTGATCTTGTCCATTGTTCGGAATTTATCATTTGGTGGAGGGTGGATGGTACTGCTCTCATGCAGTGTATCCACGGTCATCCAAACAAGGTATTGTGCCTCATGTCTCCTTCGATGACATGAAATTTGACATTTTGGGTCGTACCGGCCACGCTGACTGGGAGGTTGATTTCCCCTTTCATCGTTTCAATTGACATGTTTAATTCGTTAAGGACTTGAGTGGCGGGTACGATTTGGTTGAGCAGTCCAAGATGCTCTATTACCCTCAACCTGATAGTGTTGGCCGAGCTACCTGGGTCCACGAGCACATGTTTTATTTGGAATGTGTTTACGAGGAAAAAGATTACCAGTGCATTATTGTGAGGCTGAGACAAGGTCTCAGTGTCTTCCTCGCTGAACATGAGGTCATCCTTGGGTATATACCCCAGAGTTCGCTTTTCTCTAGTGATGGATATTTTTGTCTTTCTCATCACGGGTTCCTGCGGGGCATCAACGCCTCCTTATATCATGTGAATGACATGTTACGGTCCACTCGTTTCGTTCTTTTTGGCCGCCTCTCTTTCTCGGAACAGGCTTTTTGCCCGGTCACTTAGGAATTCTCGGAGATGACCCTTGTTGAGTAGTCTGGCTATTTCCTCTCGGAGCTGGAGGCAGTCCTCGATCCTGTGGCCAAGTTGTGGTTCCTTTGCAAAGGATCTGACTATATAGACCTGGGCCACTTGACATCATTAATATTGCTGATGGCGAAGACAATATCCGATATATTGACATTGAAGTTGTATTCTGACAGACGAGGTGCCTCCACTGATCTTGCATTCCTGTGAATCTGGCTTGGTTGATGAGTCTTCGAGGATTTTATCCTCGGTCTATCCTTCGATCGTTTCGAGGTGGGTTACGCCTTCGATCTTCGCGGTACGACTGATATATTTCTTTGTTTGGCTTTGGATCATTTGTCAAGAACTTGCTTGGATATTCCGAGCCCATTGGGGCTCCCAGCTAATCGTCCTCGACCCAGATTTCTGACTGGCGTCAGTTACGAACATCCGACCAAGTCACGGCAGAATATTTGACCAGGTTTTCTTTCAACTGCTTCGAAGCTACCGACTTTCACTCATTCGGACCTTGAGTAAAGGCTTGTACCGCCCAATCATCGAAGAATGGGGATAGTTCCATTCCTTTCATTTGAAAGCAGGACATAAATTCCCACAGTATTTCGTTCTCCCTCTGCATGATTTTGAAGACGTCGGATTTCCTGGTGGCCACCTTAATGGCACTGGCATGCACCTTTATGAAGGAATCTGCCAACATGGCAAATGAGTCTATAAAGTTTGAGGCCAAATTATGATACCACATCATCGCCCCTTTAGAAAGTGTTTCTCTAAAAATTTTTAGTAAGGCGGACTCAATGTCATCGTGTTTTATGTCATTTCCCTTCACTGCACAAGTGTAAGAAGTAACGTGCTTATTGGGGTCTGATGTCCCATTGTATTTAGGGAGTTCTGGCATTCTAAACTTCTTTGGAATGGGTTTTGGGGCCGCTTCCATTGGGAACGGGCTTTGTACGAACTTCTTTGAATCCACACCTTTCACAATCGGGGGCGCTCTTGGAATTTGGTCAACCCTTGAGTTGTAAGTCTCGACCTTCTTATCGTTGCCTTCTATCATTTTTTTCACCCGATTCAATCCTTCTTGTGAGGTCTTCGAGCATCTTTATGATGGTTGGACCAGCTATCGACCCATTATTGCTTGAGCTATCTGGTACTTGTTCGACCGGGGGAGTTATCCCCGGTACTACCGTGCTAGGAGTTTTCTGGTGACTTTGTAGCTGAGCAATAGACAGCTGTTGTGCCTACAACATTTTAAAAATAATATGAAGGCTAACTTCCTGTTCTTCCCGAGCTTGGGTTTCTTAGGCTTCCTGCTGGCGCCTTGGTGCATTCTCCTATTAGCGAGGCAGCTTATTTCGATGCATTGAGCATCGCATGAGATTCCGTCCACCGGAATCGGTCTTGGTGCGTTCTCAAGATTTTGCAGTGGCTCACCAACACCTGGAACAGCTACACCATTTTCTTTGTGGTTCTCAATATTGGTTTTTTAACTGAATCAGACATTTTAATCTGCAACCATAGATCTTGGACAAGAAAAAGTGTGAAAGATAACTTGCATTATGTGATGAAACCAGCAAGAAATAATCATTATTATTTTTAGCCCCATGGTGGGTGCCAAACTATTTACCGTAAAAATGGTAAAAAAATTAAATTTAATGATGGACTCTAAAAATACGTGATCTATTTTTATACTAGTTGTTTAAGCGAATGACGCTATGTGTATGAAGTTTAGAGACAAAACGCGAACTAAAGATAGATGTGTGAGACTTAGATGCAAAAAAATGTTTATGAGAAAGTTATAATCAAACCGATGTGCTAGCCAATCTGGGCCTCGGGCAGGCCAATACGGGGTCTCGAGGTCGATTTCAGAGCTCAAGCTCGAGCTATTAAGGGTTATCAGGGAAGGGCTAACAATTGTGAGATAATCAATAAAGGCTTTTAATGGCCAATGATAAGCAATAAATTAAGAACAAGTAGACATGACACCCTGATTCGGGTTCAGAGTAGACCATCTAGGCCCTGTCAGTCTTAGCCGTACGCCTTGGGAACTCCTCATATTCATCATAATCGCAGTTTGTATGGTCCCGGGGCTTGGTTTTCGACGACCCTCAAAAAAGGATATTCAATTGTGACCTAGAGCCTTCGAGGTGACCTTTCAAAGTACCATAAATGACATGATATTGGACCCTCCGATTTTTCCGTATACAATTTCCGATGTCCTCACTTAGACAAACGAGCTCATCCACCCCCGTTCCTTATCCTCATCAATGCTAAAAAAGAACGTCTTTGTGGATCGAGGGTGAAACTTGATCAAACCTCAAAAGAGGCGGGGGCTATATAATCTGATCAAATGATTAAGGGTAAAGGTCATACCCCTGACCTTGTTGGAAAAATATCGGAGCATATAAATGATCCTCCAAAAAGAAGGATAGATTTGGCCGAATGTCACCCTATACTCACGATAGAAGTTGATAATCAATGGATCTATTAATAGGGAAGAACCGTTCGAAGAATCTATGGGACCCAGAGTAAAAGGGTATGTATACATGTTGAGGAATCCAGCCCTATAGTCTAATATGCTTTCCCCAGGGTTGGGGATCTCAACTACCACTACCTTCCCCCATTTTCCAAAGATATGTCGAAAATGATTAGCCAAGAGATCGAAGTTACAATTGTTGATCCGGCTAGGGATGAAGAAACAGTGGATGTAAATGCAATGAAGGAGGAAATGTACAAGCTGAAACAACAAATGGCTGAAATGTACCAGGCCTGGGCGAAAGGACAACCCTTACCTACATATACTGCCAATCCCGTCTATGTTCCTCCCCCAGTTCAAACACAAGACCCTCCCACCGTAAATTCTTCCCCGGCCTATCCTACATATCCACCATATTATGCAACCACTTCTCAAACACCACCACCTTCTCCACCGCCAAAACAAATCCCACCACCACCACCACCAGTTGCTCCTGTGTACGTGGCCCATCCACCTGTCACGTTACACAAGTCTTCAAGTGAACCTCTGTTCCACACCCAAGACAACTACTACTATCCACCGGAACCTACTTTTAGACCTCATGAGCCATACCCGTATACCCCTCTCATTGATAGGTCTGAAGAAGAGAAACCTCCAAAGAACCCTGAACAGGAGGAAATAATTCGTAAAGTAAAAAGTCTGGAACAGTCGTTCTAGAATATGCAAGGTCTCGGTGGGCAAGTAAGTGTGACTTATAAAGACTTGTGTCTATTTCCAGAAGTCCAATTGCCGGTGGGCTTTAAATTGCCAAAGTTCGATATTTATGATGGTCATGGTGACCCCGTGGCACACTTGAGGGGATTTTGTAGTAAAATGAGGGGTGCCGATGGAAAATACGAATTGCTAATGGCATACTTCAGCCAGAGGCTCAGCGGGTCAGCCTTGGAGTGGTACACGAGGCAGGATCACACCCGCTGGTATACCTGGGACGACTTAGCCCAGGCCTTTGCCAATCACTTTCAGTATAATTTGGAGATTGTTCCTGACCGACTCTCCTTGACAAAGATTGAAAAGAAGCCTGGGGAGAGCTTCAAAGAATATGGATTCAGGTGGAGAGAGCAGGCCGCAAGGGTCGATCCGCCTATGAAATAACGCGAGATGGTGGATTATTTCTTGCAAGCTCTAGAGCCCACTTATTACGGCCATTTGGTGTCAGTTGATGGAAAGACATTCAATGAAGTTGTCAAAATGGGAAGTATGGTTGAAGAGGGCTTGAAGTCTAATAAGATCATGAGCGACTCAGCAATAAAGGCGACAACCCAAGCCATCCAGACGGGCACTGGAGGGGTTCTGGGAAAGAAGAAGAAAGAAGAAGTAGCGGTGTTGGAAGGTAGGACATGGTCAAGGGGTCCTACCCCTTATTATCATCAACCCCGTCCACATCATCAACCCTACCCACATACACCATATGGCCCACCACAACATTATTATCCACCCCCCGTTCCCCACTTCTCAGTTCACCACGCCCAAACTTACCCTCAACCTCAGGCACTCTGGCATGCACCCACTCCCTATAACACCTATCACACCCAAAATGCATACCCACCTCCCAGAACATACAGAAACCCCGGTAGAACTGGTTTCCGCCCAAACCCTGCTGCCAAGAATGACAGATTGCAGAAGAAAAAGACTTTCACTCTGCTAGGAGAATCATACACTAGTATATTCCACAGGCTGAGGCAGCTTGGAGTATTAAACTCCATTGATCCAAAAATCCCAAACCCACCAAGGAACCTGGACCATTCTGTCAGTTGTGAATATTGCTCAGGAGCTCCGGGGCATGATACGGAGAAATGTTGGCACTTGAAGACTGTTATTCAAGAACTCATTAACACTAAGAGAATTGAAGTGCAGGCTCCTGAAACTCCTAATATTACGCAGAATCCCTTACCGACTCATCATGAGGCTCACATGATTGAGTTAGTACAGAGGGGAGAGTATAAGAAGCCATCTCAGACGGTGATAATGATCAAAGCTAGTGAAACTAAAGCCGATGAGAAATCAATTGGTGGAAAAACAGTGGTTGCAGCAGAACAAGTGGTTAATGAGCCAGTATTAATAGTGAAGCCAGAACCTGTGAAAGTAATAATACCAGGGGCAATTGTTAAGCCCGTGTTGGTTGTGAAGGGTGCTCAAGCAGAACCGGTTATCATTAAACCGGTAACTCAGTTACCTACCGTAGATGCAAAGGCTATCCCATGGAACTATAATAAAGTGACTGTTATGTACCAGGGAAAAGAAATCAAAAATGAAATATGTGAAACTCATGGTTTGACAAGATCAGGGAGGTGTTTTGCCCCTGAGGAATTAAGAAAAGCTAAAACGGCTAGGGACAATCCAGCACCGGTGAAAAAAGCTGTCACCGAGGAGGAAGCAGAAGAATTTTTGAGAAAAATGAAGGCACATGATAATTCAATCGTGGAACAATTAAGGAAAATGCCAGCACAGATCTCACTATTGTCTTTACTGATCCATTCGGATGAACATCGCCGGGCGTTAATGAAGATTTTAAATGAAGCACATGTGCCAGAGAAGATTACTGTGAATCATCTCGAGAAGATTGCAAACAAAACTTTTGAGGTGAACAGGGTGACATTCTCTGATGATGAATTGCTGGTGGAGGGAACTGAACACAATAGAGCCCTGTATCTCACAGTAAAATGCGAGGATTCCGTAGTGACTCGAGTGTTAATTGATAATGGGTCTAGTGCCAACATTTTCCCTCTATCCACTCTGGAGAAGTTGAAGGTCGATAATGAAAGAATTCACAAAAACAGTATCTGTGTACGAGGATTCGATGGTGGAGGGAAGAATACTGTGGGAGATATTGTGCTAGAGCTTACAATTGGGCCTGTGGAATTCACGATGGAGTTCCAAGTGCTGGATGTTGCTGTGTCCTATAATCTTTTACTGGGCCGACCATGGATCCACGCTGCAAAAACTGTGCCATCTTCGCTACATCAGATGGTTAAATTTGAATGGGATCGTCAAGAGATCGTGGTCCACGGGGAGGACAATTC